>JARYGA010010193.1:0-40370 GCA_030545235.1 Helianthus tuberosus
AATGCCAAGACACCACGGACAAACGATAAGGAAAGATCACCTTCAACATAAGTAACTAGTTATTAAAGTCATTAATACAAAACCAAATAAAAAGTGCAAAAGATTAGAAATAAAAAGTATTATACTAGACACTTTGTCTTCACCAAGTGATGTAAGAGACTTAGGCAAACATGGCCTTGATTGTCAAGAACTCTTACGATCAATCTTGGATCCCGAGACGACTCACACACTCTACGATGGACAATGGATGATGGTGGTGGATGATGGTGTTTGTGATGGTGGTGGGTGGTGGATGAAGTGTGAGAGAGGTGGTGTGCCAAGGGATGAGTTGAAATGAAACCAAGCACTCCTATTTATAGGCTGAACAGAAGGCTGGGCACGGCCCCGTGTCCGCTGGACACGCCCCCGTGCCTGTCTGACACTCTCTCGCTTCATTAATTGTAATTTGCAATTACAATTAATGCGCCTGCTGTACTTTCGCCACGCCCCCGTGTTCACTGGACACGGCCCCGTGGTGGGCAATAGAAGCTTCTATAGGTTTGTCTTTTCTGCTGCTTCTTGGGCACGGCCCCGTGCTGGCTGAGCACGGGGCGTGTTCAGTCTTCTGCCTTCTCTATTTTGCTTGGGAAGATGCCGTTGAGGGGTCGGGCAGTCCACTTATGTTCCTTTTCTTGTATTTATGTTGGATTTATCTGTCTTTTTGCTTCTTTTGTGAATTTGAGCTCATTTAATCCTGAAAATACAAAAGGAAGACAAAGGCACTCTTTTTCCAACATTAGTACTTAAAAAGGGTTAGTTTTATGCCTCATTTGATGTAATTTATATGTTGCATTTTACACACATCAAATACCCCCACACTTGAACTTTTGCTTGTCCTCAAGCAAAACTCTTTAATATGTGGCTTACACTCCCAAATGGAATGGGTAGAAGAGAAGGTTTTGGCTTGTCATAGAGTGTTGGGAATCCAAGATCTTTTTGGGTTTTATTTTTATCTATTTACAATCCTATTCGTTATGATTTGTTTAGAACGTTTCATAGGAGAAATTACTTATTTGGGCATAACATGCCTTTTTAAAATTCCATTTATATACAAGTTCACATACCTCACGGGAGAAATCACTCACACTCGGCCGAAGGTGTATTTTTAGTGAATCACTCGAGAGCGGCATGGAACTTAGTGGTTAGTAGAAAAAAAAAGGGTTAAAGGTAGGTGGTTGGGATAGTGGTTAGTAGAAAAAAAAAGGGTGAAAAGCGTAACAAGTGTCGGTTTTCGTAGGACTTTCTATTTTTGTAACTTTTATTTTGATGAAGCTATTATTCAAACAAAGTTATTTTTGATGAACTTGTTTGTTTATCTTTTGCTTCATCATCAACACAATTTTTTTTTTTTGAACGATCATACGAAAAACCGAACTTGTTACTAAAACAAAGGGTTAAAAATGAAAAAGGTTTTGGTGGGTAAAAGGGTGTTTGATTTGGGTTATGAAATGAAAAGGTTTAGGCTCAAAGGGGCTAACTAGGGGGATTTTTGGGTAGGTGGTAAAAGAAAAAGAAAAATAATGGTGTAGAAATAAAAAGGGTTAGTCCTAATGCCTCCATCATTTACTTACTCGGGTTTAAGTTGATAAGGACCGGGAATGTATCGTCATGGCAAGTTCTAGAGTCGTAAGAACCTAACGGCTATTCACACAAGAAACGAAAAATGAGCATTTAGTTTAATGATATGTAATTGTATGCTCAATAAAGGCTCAAAACTCACTTTTGTGGGAATGGGTTTTTATGTGATCAAGTATATATAATCAAATTTTAACTAAGTTTGTCATGCCGTTTCATAATTTTCTTATGTTGGTTCTTGATATCATGACGCTATCGGTTGTAAATTCGTAAAAATATAACCTTTTTGAGAACTTGAATTTCCCGAGTTAAACCTAGACAAGTAAAAAAATGAAATTTTTGAAAAAATTTGGGGTGATTAGCGGTTCCAATAGAGTTTTGTGTAAGGCTTGTATTTAGGACTTGCAAGATTCATGGTTTTAGCATCCCCCCCACACTTAAATTACACATTGTCCTCAATGTGTCCCAAAAATAATTTTTTAGGTTGATTAGATGTGTAAAATGGTGTTAAAAGCAAAGATTTATGTTGCTGGTAGTCTGGACACGGCCCCATGTCCGCTGGACACGACCCCGTGGCGAACTGCCAGTAATGAAAACTTACAGACGGCGAACACGGGGGCGTGTTGGTTAGGCACGGCCCCGTGTCTTGACAAAAATCTGCAGGACAGTAACCAAACAGCAGGTCTAAGAGGTGAGCACGGGGGCGTGTTGGCTGGACACGTCCCCGTGTGGACAGTCTGTAAGCCTGAAAAACAGGTTTCTTCCCCCGGTTTTTTCCATCCTGGCCCTATAAGTGCTGAGGCTTAGCACTCCAAGCCTCGGTTTGTACCTGTTTCATCACTTAATACCACACCAAGTAACACAAACATCCTACATTACCATAGTTAATTGTCCCAAGCATAAAGTAAAAGAAAAAAATAAAACGGAAAATAAAAGTGGTAAAGGAAAGTAATTGTTCAACACTTGGCACGCAGGCCACCAACTGTTCGATAGATAAAGGGACTTAAACCTGTGGGCTTGCCATCAACCCGCCCCTGCTCCTTCAAACCCCCTACTCCATATCCTCATCGCTATCACCACCTCCATCCCCATGCCCCGCCATATATTCCCGGATGCTGCCGATATCGTCTTGTATATCGTTGATGTTGCGTTCAATAGCTCCGACCCGGTGGTATGTGTTGTTGGCGAGGTTGTAGGCGTTCCTGGTACACATGAGGTTTTCCTGCAAAAGATCATGTAAGCTTTGAAAGTTAGGAAAACCGCCTCCTTGTGAGGAGGATTGACCCGGATCACCATAGGGTCGATACTGGTAGTGGGGAGGTGGTGCGTGAAGAACTAGGGCCTCCTGCGGGTTCCATGCATAGCCTTGCGTCCTTTGGAAGCTCACCGATCCATCTTCCGCCTCATAAAGTAAGTTCATGGCTCGGCAAATGTGGTAGTCAACTCGTCCCGACCATGGGCTTCTTTCAAAGGACCTTGGAATTCGCGTGTAATGCTTGAAGAGACGGTACACCCATCCTCCGAAGAAGATAGGTGTTGGAGCGCGAGCAACGCGGTTGAGATGCATGTTTCGTAACAGGAGATATGGAACATCGAGAGGTTTCCGGTTGTGGATACAGTGAAGGACAACCAAATCTTTCAACCCTACAACGCCACTACTGTCGTGACGTTGGTTAAGAGAGTAAGTGAGAAGCCTGTGAATGTAGCGATAGAGCGGATCCCTTAGCTTAGTACTCTTGGTGCAGCTAGGGTTGTAGATTCCTTCACCGATTTGAGCCCATGCGGCTTGTCGTCCATTTTCATCCAAGTCTCGTAATCCCCCGGTATTTTCCTCGTTTCCCGATTCCTCTTCCTCGTACAGTCCTATTATAGCTCCAAACTGTGCCATAGAGATCGAGTACTTTGTCCCGCCACACCGAAATGCAACCCCTTTATTGTCGAATGGGTCACACCTTGCAGTGAAGGTAACAGTACTGTAGAACTCCATGGTGCATTGATGAACCGACCGAAGCCTAGTGTTCAATGCAACAGCTAGTGGTCCCGTAACGATGTTGTTGAATCGGTCCAGCTGGTTTACCAAGGTTAACAGGTCCGTGCATGCTCGCCTGGGGTACTCTTCGGGTCTTGTTTGAAGTATTTCGTATCTTGCCCTGGCATCGAGCTCATTTGCATTGAACCTTGTGAACTTTGCCATCTGAAAGAATATACCAAAAATTTGCACGAAACAATGAGATTTTTAAAGAAACTGCAAACAGTGGGCTGGACACGGCCCCATGTTCAGCGGGCACGGCCCCGTGTCCAGACGTTTGTAACCCAAAAACTTCATTTTTCGTCCCGGTCCCGAAAACTTGAAAATTTTTGGTCCAATAGATGCGGTTTCCCCCGAAAATGAAACCCTAAGTGCCGTTTTTCCCAAAATATCCCGTTTACCCTATCAATTTTATCTTTTTCGGTTCAAGAACAAGGGTTTGGGGTTTTTGTAAGAAATCGGGTGAATCTATGAACAATACAAGTGTATTTACTTCCCTTAACACTAATCTAACTAAATGCAAACAGATTTCATCAAAAATTTGAAGTTCGATCCGGATGATCTTGAAGAACCCTAGATTTTTCCCAAATTTTTTATGTTTAACTACATGCAAGTAACTAATCTAACTACTAGAAGTGATAGAATCATACCTTGATGTTGTTAGAGTGATAGGAGACGTCGAAATTTTTCGAAAAATCGCCTGGAACCAGAGCTTTTTCGGGGAAACGGGGCGTGTGGAATGAAGAAACTGTTTTGAAATAGGGAATATATCCCGACTGCAGCGCGGACACGGCCCCGTGTCCAGCGGACACGGCCTGGTGCCGAGCAAAGGTTTTTTTTTTTTTTTAAGTGCTCGTGTGAGTGCCCTTGTTTCCCATAAGCCTTGGTTAGAAAACTTACCGCTTTCGATGTCGTCCCAATTGCTCGTAACTTACCAGGTATGATGTTGGTTTCATCCTTCCACTGTTTGAAACGAGATCTCTTCCTCTTCATCCTCAATGAATCCTTGATAAAGTTTCAGTCGTTGCCCATTGACTTTGAATGGAGGCCCATTTCGAGATTTAATTTCTACTGCACCGTGTGGGAAAATATGGGTGACGGAAAAAGGTCCTGACCACCTAGACTTTAATTTACCAGGAAACAATCGAAGTCGTGAATTAAACAAAAGAACTAGATCTCCTATCCGAAATTCATTAGGTTTAATATGTTTGTCATGCAAATTTTTCATTCTTTCCTTATAAATTTCAGAGTTTGAGTATGCATAATTCCTAAGCTCGTCTAATTCATTTAATTGACAAAATCGATTTTTACCAGCAAATTCTAAATCTAAGTTTACATTTTTGATTGCCCAGTAGGCTTTGTGTGCAATTTCTACTGGTAAGTGACAACTTTTTCCATAAACTAGCTTATATGGGGTTGTACCTATTGTTGTTTTATAAGCAGTTCGAAAAGCCCATAAAGCATCATCTAATTTATCAGCCCATTCCTTTTTATTTAACCCTACGGTTTTTTCAAGTATTCGTTTTAAACCTCTATTAGTCACTTCGGCTTGTCCGTTTGTTTGAGGGTGATATGCTGTTGAGACCCGATGATAGACCCCATATCTTGTTAAAAAAATTTCAAGTTGATGGTTGCAAAAATGGGTACCTCTATCACTTATTAAAGCTTTAGGTGTGCCAAAACGAGAGAATAATTTTTTCAGAAATCTTACCACGACTCTTCCATCATTTGTTGGAAGTGCCTCGGCATCGGCCCATTTAGACAAGTAATCTACTACCACAAGTATATATTTGTTTCCTTTCGATGGTGGGAAAGGTCCCATAAAGTCGAGTCCCCACACATCAAAAATTTCACAAACAAGAATGCCATTTTGTGGCATTTCGATTTTGGAAGAAATATTACCTGTTCTTTGGCAAGCATCACATGTTTTTACAAGACTTTGGGCGTCTTTGTAAATGGTTGGCCAATAAAATCCTGAATCGAAGACCTTTCGTGCGGTACTAGCAGCACCATGATGTCCTCCGTATGGACCTTCATGACAATGGCGGAGAATTCTTCGTGCTTCACTACCATGTACGCATCGTCGAACGAGTTGGTCGGCACACATTTTGAAAAGATATGGATCTTCCCAAAAGTAGTGTTTCACATTGGCAAAGAATTTTTTTCTTTGATTATGTGGCCATCCTTTTGCGACTATACCGCTAGCTAGGTAGTTAGCATAGTCGGCGTACCATGGTTCTTCCTTGTATTCCACCATTTCCAGGGACTCAGTTGGGAATTTTTCGTTGATTTGCTCGTCCCTGGTTGCTTCCAAAGCTGGGTCTTCTAAGTGCGAAAGATGATCTGCAGCGGTGTTTTCTGCTCCTCTTTTGTCCTTGATTTCAATGTCAAATTCTTGGAGGAGTAGAATCCACCGAATCAAACGTGGTTTTGCATCTTGCTTTTTGAAGAGATATCGGATGGCTGCATGATCTGTATAAACTATAGTTTTAGAAAGAACAAGATAAGAACGGAATTTATCAAAAGCAAACACCACAGCTAGTAACTCTTTTTCAGTTGTTGTGTAATTTTCTTGTGCATCATTAAGTGTTTTACTAGCATAATAAATTGGGTGGAAATGCTTTTCTTTTCTTTGTCCCAAGACAGCTCCAACTGCAAAGTCACTAGCATCACACATGATTTCGAAAGGAAATTTCCAATCAGGCGCTATCATGATAGGTGCATTGACTAACATTTCTTTTAAGGTGAGAAATGCTTGATTGCAATCATTGTCAAAGATGAAATGAGCATCTTTTTCAAGTAATTTTGTTAGAGGTCTAGAAATTTTAGAAAAGTCTTTGATAAACCGCCTATAGAATCAGGCATGCCCTAGGAAACTTCTGATAGCTCGTACGGAGGATGGAGGTGGTAATCTAGAAATGGTATCTATTTTGGCTCGATCCACCTCCATTCCTTCGCTTGAGATCTTGTGACCGAGTACTATTCCCTCCGTTACCATGAAATGGCATTTTTCCCAATTAAGGGCGAGGTTAGTTTCCTCACATCGGGATAGCATTCGTTCAAGGTTATCGAGGCATTGGTCATATGAATCCCCAAAGATAGAAAAGTCGTCCATAAAGACTTCCATTGTCTTTTCTATCATGTCGTGGAAAATGGCTACCATGCAATGTTGAAATGTTGCGGGAGCATTACATAGACCAAACGGCATGCGTCGATAAGCAAAAGTTCCATAGGGACATGTGAAAGTTGTCTTTTCTTGGTCTTCGGGTGCTATCGGGATTTGAAAGTAACCTGAAAAACCATCCAAGAAACAGTAAAATTTATGACCGGATAATCTTTCTAACATTTGATCAATGAAGGGTAAAGGAAAGTGATCCTTTCTTGTTGCTTCATTTAATCGTCTATAATCTATACATACTCTCCATCCTGTGACGGTTCTCGTTGGTATTAGTTCATTCTTTTCGTTAGTTATTACCGTCATACCTCCTTTCTTTGGAACTACTTGGACAGGACTTACCCAAGGGCTATCGGAGATAGGATAGATAAGTCCGGCGTCAAGTAATTTGATGACTTCGTTTTTAACCACTTCTTGAACATTTGGATTTACTCGACGTTGTGGTTGTATTACTGATTTGTAGTCATCGTTCATCAAGATTTTGTGTGTGCACATGGAAGGACTAATTCCTTTTATGTCTACAAGTTTCCAAGCTATTGCGTTTTTGTGTTTTTTCAAAAGATTAATTAATTTTTCTTTTTCTAAGTTATTTAATTTAGACGAAATAATTACAGGTAAATTACCATCTTTGTCTAGAAAAGCATATTCCAAACCTTTTGGAAGTTCTTTGAGCTCAAGTGGTGGGTCTTTGGGAGACTCCTTATTTGGTTGCTCATTTCGATCAAGAACTTTAAAAGTTTGTTCTATGGCGACCTCTTCCTCAACAAAGTGGTCAATCTCTTCACTTGTATCGGGTGGTTCATCTTCATCTTCAATTAGTGGGTCATTATTGCCGAAAGGATATTTCATTGACTATTCGAGATCGACACTTCTTTTAAATACCCCTAATTGAAGAGGTAGATTTTTGAACTTCCGGTTTTTCAAAGCTTCGTGAGTTTTTACAAATGGTCGTCCCAACACTAGAGGAGCGTCATCAAGAATGACAAAGTCGGTCGGGATTACCATTTGATTTGTTTGAATCAATACATCTTCAACTATACCGATTGATTTTATTACTTTCCGATTGGATAGAAAAATGGGTATTTGAAGTGGAGAAAAATCACTAATACTTAATTTTTCGAAAATGTAGTTAGGCATTACGTTAACACAAAAATCTTTATCGATTGTGACATTACTAATAAACGAATTTTGAAAGAAACATGGAACCGGTGTAATGTTAATTTCAAATGGGTCTTCTTTTATTAGTGATGTTTGATCATTAGTTAACTTAACACTTACCGTTTTGTCAATTTTAGTGTTAGTGCTTAACTCTTTTAAAAACTTAGCATGAGGGTGTACTAAACAATGATTTTCAAAAGAAGGTGACAAGAGATTAATTTTTTCAAAATTAGACTCTTCTTGAATTTTAACGTTGTTGGACTCACCTTTTTCGTTGTTTAACTCATGTGTCGGTTTTTCACTTATTTGTTCTTCCATTTTTACACTTTCGGTTATCTCTTCCTTTTTTAATTCTTCTCTTGCGCGGGACTCCTCTTCCCTTGCGCGAGCTTCTTTTATACATCGATCGATAACTCTAATGTGTTCTAATATCCTATCGGTCACTTCGGTTATAGAAAAAGAATCGGAATTCTCTAAGCTTGAATCCGGTTGTTCGACCCTTTGTTCCTCATAATACCCATATGAAGTCGATGGTTCGCACCATTGTTCTTCATTGTAAGCATATGATGGATAAGGTTCATAATTTTGTTCTCCATAATACTCATATGAGGTGGGTTGTTCACGCCATGGTTCCTCATAGTAAGTATACGAAGGTGGTGGCTCATATCTTGGTTCCTCAAAGTATGAGTAAGAAGGCTCATACCTTGGTTCTTCAAAATATGAGTATGAGGGAGGAGGTTCATACCTTTGGTCTTCATATGATGTGTATGAAGTTGATGGTTCGTACCTGGGCTCCTCATAGTAGGTGTATGAATTGGATGGTTGATATGAGTGATTATTTTGAACCGAGCGTGTGTTACGACAATTAGTGCAATAATTACCCCTATAATCATCCCCCTCATAGGTGTAGTTGTAACCTCCTGAGTATTGATCCATAAGAATCACTCAGCAGACCACAACCAGGTCTCGAGATCAGAAAACAAAAATAAAAGCGGAAACAGAGGCTGGACACGGCCCCGTGTTCAGTGAGCACGGCCCCGTGTTCAGGATCTGTATCTGGGCGTTTTGATTAAATTTACTGATTTCGTTGAGCACGGGGCGTGTTCAATGAGCACGGCCCGTTTTCAAGCTACTGTTACTGGGTGTTTTTATGAAAATGCTGGACACGGCCCCGTGTTCAGTGAACACGGCCCCGTGTACAGGTTACTGTAAATGCAAAACTAAACTAAAATGCAGAAAAATGTGCGCGCGTTAAAAAGGTTTTGAGAAACTGATTAGGCCGTCGATTTTAAGCTTTCTTAAAATCCTTGTGTCCCCGGCAACGGCGCCAAAAACTTGATGCGTGTGAAGTGCTATATATATTAGGTGTATATTTTAAGCCCCTTTAACACTTATTTTTAGCCAAGTTTTAAATTTATAAAACACGATATTTACTAACACTAGACACACATATGGGCAAGTGCACCCATCGTGAGCGTAGTATAGTGTTGGTAAGATACCGAGGTCGTCCAAGGACACAAGAGCTTTTAGTACCGGTTTATCCTCAACGTCTAATCAAAATAAAAAGTTTAGAAAAATGTTTTAAACTAAGAAATAAATAAAAACTAACTAAAATGCTGAAAATAAAAATAAAAAGAAAAACAGATAGACAAGATGAATCACTTGGTTCCGACTCGTATCTAGTATAACCTTTGATTATTTCCGCACTTTTGCACATATTTAAGAGATTATCTTAGTTATTGTAGTAGGCCCCTCTTTTGAAGGTGACGTTACCCTCACCCCAGTAGTTTGAGTCAGCAAGGATACAATCCTAAAAGGGTGGATTATTGGAAGATAATTAATTAAGTTATTAATGCAAATTATGGTAGGCCCCTCTTTTGGAGGTGACGTTACCCTCGACTAAGTAGTCTGAGTCAGCAGGGATACAGTCCTAAATAGCCGGGTTATAGTATTAATAGTAGTTAACTTATGAGGGGATCAAAGAGTTTGGACCCCCGCCATCCAATACCGTGAAGCATTGAAGGAGGTCCTACTAAATTTGACCCAGGTCCATTGCAGGACCTCTAAACGCTGAACAATGGCAAGACCTTTACCAAACCGTTCCCTTAACCCCCGACCAGGTAGCCAACATACCTCCATATAGACCGTGGAGATATGAATGGTGAAAATCTTTTATTTTATATAGACAGTAAAATAATGCCAAGACACCACGGACAAACGATAAGGAAAGATCACCTTCAACATAAGTAACTAGTTATTAAAGTCATTAATACAAAACCAAATAAAAAGTGCAAAAGATTAGAAATAAAAAGTATTATACTAGACACTTTGTCTTCACCAAGTGATGTAAGAGACTTAGGCAAACATGGCCTTGATTGTCAAGAACTCTTACGATCAATCTTGGATCCCGAGACGACTCACACACTCTACGATGGACAATGGATGATGGTGGTGGATGATGGTGTTTGTGATGGTGGTGGGTGGTGGATGAAGTGTGAGAGAGGTGGTGTGCCAAGGGATGAGTTGAAATGAAACCAAGCACTCCTATTTATAGGCTGAACAGAAGGCTGGGCACGGCCCCGTGTCCGCTGGACACGCCCCCGTGCCTGTCTGACACTCTCTCGCTTCATTAATTGTAATTCGCAATTACAATTAATGCGCCTGCTGTACTTTCGCCACGCCCCCATGTTCACTGGACACGGCCCCGTGGTGGGCAATAGAAGCTTCTATAGGTTTGTCTTTTCTGCTGCTTCTTGGGCACGGCCCCGTGCTGGCTGAGCACGGGGCGTGTTCAGTCTTCTGCCTTCTCTATTTTGCTTGGGAAGATGCCGTTGAGGGGTCGGGCAGTCCACTTATGTTCCTTTTCTTGTATTTATGTTGGATTTATCTGTCTTTTTGCTTCTTTTGTGAATTTGAGCTCATTTAATCCTGAAAATACAAAAGGAAGACAAAAACACTCTTTTTCCAACATTAGTACTTAAAAAGGGTTAGTTTTATGCCTCATTTGATGTAATTTATATGTTGCATTTTACACACATCAACCGGCCAGGGCACGCTATTTCTAGAAAAAACCCGATATGTATACGTAAAAATTTCCTTTTTCATAGGGTATACCTATACAAAACCAGCATACGCCCACTTACAAAATTATTCTTATACTTTAGATTAGTTATTATCCAATTGACATTAGGTTTAGACCTTTATTGAGCTCAATACCCAATTTCGTTAAGGCATAAGGGCACGTTTTTCGGAGCTCGAACAGGGTACACGAATCCTTAGGGCCGGCCCTGCTTACCCGTAAGGCTTTCTTGCGTTTTTGTCAATTCATAAGATCATAACCCGTTATCTCAACTTTGAATGTTATTATAACTTGGATCTTATTATAATACCTTGGAGATAACCATCACTCCTAATTTCTGGAAATAGAATCAAAATCATAAAAGGGCACAAATTACACTAATCTGCAGATTCATCATCAGTTCATCATAATTAATTTAAACAAATGGGTTGGGTACATTTGTAATTAATCAAGTTTATATGATGATGTATGAAATTCTCCATTATTTTTTAACCCTTAGAAAAAAGTAATGTTATAAATGTAATGTTTATTGTCTCTTACCTCTCTTTTCTTAAATTAAATAAAAGAACAAATACCTACACATATGTAAGGTATTGGTCACAAAGCTAAAAGATATAACATATCATATTCATGGTTTTTATATACATAACATATGCATATGCATATGCATGTGTACTTATATTAGCAGTATCTTTGTCCCCTAGGATAAGTAAGGCTTGCTTATATCTTCACTCTTCAGACCCTATCAATAGCTTAACTATATGTGGGACATTAATTTATACTGAGTATAGTTGTTGTTGTATGCATATGTACGTAACAGTATAAATTATAAGATAGAGTTAATTACTGTTTTCGTCCCGGTGGTTTGTCAAAAATCACTATTTCAGTCCATTAGTTTAAAAATCGCGATTTCAGTCCCTGTGGTTTCACAACCCCACGCTACCCCACCCCACACAAGGGTAATTTAGGTATTTCTTTAAAACTTAACGGTAAAATAGACGGTGTTAGGAGACTGGACTAAAATGGTTACGAAAGTGAAACCACAGGGTCTGAAATCGCAATTCTTAAACTAACGGACTGAAATAGTGATTTTTGACAAACCACAGGGACGAAAACGATAATTAACTCTATAAGATATGAACCACTTATAAAAACTGGTTTAGATTTTTCTTTTTGTTATCACAAAAACTTACTTTTATGATGATCTTCTGCATGTGTGCATGTGAAAGTTCAAATTTATTGCCAGAACTTCAACAGCAATCTCAGTCAATCAATTTTATTGTTGTCTATTTTTAGGTATAAAAGGTGAAGCTTCAGTTTTAAGGGCTGATACGATTAATTCAACTTAGTATATATAGTATGGATTAGGATAAAATACAAAGGATCCTAATTGTAAGAAGTGTAAGAAGGATTTATAGAGTGACAAGTGTCCAATAACCTAAAAAAATCCACTACACAAAAAAACCCCACTACAAAAACAAAAAAAAAAAAACATCCACCATCACCAAAAACCTAAACCCCCCCCCCCCCCCCCACCCAAAAAAAAAAAAAAAAAATTTTTTTTTTTTTGCCGAGGGGCTGGGGGGTGGGGGTTTAGGTTTTTGGGTGGTGGTGGGGGTGGGGTGGGTGTTTAGTTTTTTTTAGGTTTTTGGGGGATGGGGTGGGGCGTTAGGTTTTTTGGGGTTTTTTTGGTGAGGTATAGTTTTTTTTTTTTTTGCCGGGGGGGGGGGGGGGGGGGGGGTGTTTAGGTTTTTGGGTGGTGGTGGGGTGGGGTGGGTGTTTAGGTTTTTTGGTGGTGATGTAGTGGGTTTAGTTTTAGGTTATTGGACACTTGTCACTCTATAAATCATTCTTACAATTAGAAGCCTTTGTAGAATAACTTGACCCGTAATCTTGTTTAATTATTAGGTTTCTAATGATATTTGTCACCGCTACTTAATTATTTAGTATATTTCATTACAAGTGGAAACAAATATGCCAATATATGTTGGCCCTTCTATTTTCTTTGTTTGTATAATATCATTATTAGTTTTTGTATTTAATAAATTGTGCCTCTGTTTATAAAGTTCAAGAATAACCACATAAAGAACTATAAATTGTGCCTCTGTTTATAAATTGTGCCTCTGTTTATCAATAGATTTGATGTCTATGTGTGAGAGTTATGTTTGATACATTTTATAAGCATAGTTCCGGTCGGGTTTTTTTAATACCCGGTGCGGGTTTTTTCCCAACCCGATGCATACCCGAACCCTACCCGATGAATACCCGAACCCGGAAATAGGGTATTATAATACCCGGGTTTTATAAAACCCAACCCGAACCCTACCCGAACCCGGGTATATAGGGTATACATTTTTGGCAGAAAACCCGGACCCGGACCCGACCCGGTTTTTAAGAAAAACCCGATTTTGTAAAACCCGATCCTACCAGAAACCCGGTTTTTAAAAAAACCCGATTTGTGCACCACTACCCCCACCCCCACATCACCCACCCCCAAAAAAAAAATTTTTTTTTTTTTTTTGCCGAGGGGGTGGGGGTTTAGGTTTTTGGGTGCTGGTGGGGGTGGGGGTGGGTGTTTAGTTTTTTTTAGATTTTTTTTTAGGTTTTTGGGGGGTGGGGGGGTTAGGTTTTTGGGGGGTGGGGCGTTAGGTTTTTTGGGGGTTTTTTTTTTGTGAGGTATAGTTTTTTTTTTTGCCGGCGGGGGGATTTAGGTTTTTGGGTGGTGGTGGGGTGGGGTGGGGGTGGGTGTTTAGGTTTTTGGTGGTGATGTAGTGGGTTTAGTTTTAGGTTATTGGACACTTGTCACTCTATAAATCCTTCTTACAATTAGAAGCCTTCGTAGAATAACTTGACCCTATATAGTATATAGTAGTATTATTAGTTTATTACCATAAATAGTGTCTTTCATTTTTTTTTTTATTATTATTTTTTTTTAACGTCCAACATAAGAATCGTCGGGTACTCCGTACGCGGCACCCATTGGCCGAAAGGTAGCCCGCGGCAGCCCAACCTGCACGCATGGAGCCCCTAGCCCACCATGCCACCAGTTTCGGGGAAAACCTGACCCTGCACCCGCCCGAGGGCACGACAATGCAAAGCCGGTAAAACCCGGGTGGATCAGGAATCGAACTCGAGACCTTTCGGTCAGAAGTCTTTCCTTATTTCCATAACCACATTTATTCGTACAACATAGACACATTTAATCTCATTGGACGACCGTTAGCAATTCATGGGCTCAGTTTAATACATAGATACGTTTAATTTTTTTTGTCAACATTACGATATAACGTTTTTTAAGCAGATTTGTATTAAAAGACAAACTTTTTTTTTTGCATAGTAAACTAAATGAGTACCGATATCTTAACGAAATCACACCATACCGTATTGAATCGAACCAAACCGGTATTGACGTTTCGATAGGTATTCGTCTTTATGGTCTTCGCGAGATAAAAAACATGTATTGATATTCTTTTGTGTGTATCACGGGCTTTGTTTTATGGGTTTTCTCTTACTGTTGCTATAGCAAGTGTCGATATTGTAACAAACCGAACCGACGCCAACCGAGTTCTCGCCGCGTAGCGCGGGGAAATTCAGCTAGTTACAACATTGTATCAAAACAGATTAACGATGCGTCAAACTTTGCAAAAGCTATATTCATAATTAGAAGCTCAATGGAGCATGCAAAATACCAGAAAACAAAATGTGAAGCAATGATAAACAACCACAATATTATACATGATTCATTCGACAACGTTCTCGTTACTATGGTAAGCAATTGGCAAAAAGAGAAAAAAACTTACTGAGAGACGTTTCATCACACATCTCACAAGCAATGACCACAATAAACTGAAGACGAAACATGCCGGTCCAGTTACGATGACCGGAAAATAACGAACTAGGTTACAACACAGTTACAAGAAACCGAAACTATACGTTGAAATCTACAAAACAGAACAATCACAAATGTTTCAAAAAGAATTATATACAAACAGGCTTTGATGGAATGTTACTTGTTTGACCATTGAAATTCTATTTCCAGATTCCTTGAGGCGCCACTTTTGCTCTCGGGCAGCAAAGTGTACTCACCCGCCACTGCCCCCAACATCACGACTCGGTCAATCTGTATCGTTACTTTGCCAAATGAACTCTGCGGAAAATGAAAAAAATTGTTGACTTGGTATATGATAAAAAACAAAACAAAAAAAACAAATTGTATAGATCGTGATTTTGGAAAGTAGCTTATGTTGAAAGACATACCTTCCCCATCTTGCTTTTATTTTTGCACGAGATATGTAATTTCTGGCCTTTTGGAGGACTTTCGAAGGACCAAACAAAGCTCTCATCCCACTCGGGATTAGGACCTGTTGAGACAACCTGAAAAAATGTGATGATACATGTCAGTTAAAAAAAGTTGGTGGAACGGGGATTGCTACGTATATATACACGCATAAGGAAGTGGGAATTAACAGGTAGATTTGGGTTGTGTTTGATCTCAAATGGGTAAAAAAAGATGGATTGAAGGGGAAGAGGTTGAAGCCGCACTCTGTCAATTTATAATGCATGCAAACTCCTAAATCATTTTATTCGAAAATATAAATTATTACTGTGATACTATTGTTTTGGTGATCATAGTCAACACATCAAATAATAATAAAAAATTAACAAATACGACAAAAGTATTTTGTCAGCTCAGCCAGGCCCGTTTGTTTTGACCTGTTACCAAATATGCCTGTCCCGCCCATCTTGCCACCTCTACATACACACACACATACACGTACATGCGCGTGTGTGTGTCTGAAATTCATATACAACAACCTAAGTACAAAGCATGAACATGCTCATCATTACACCTAACATTGCAACTTACACATGCCTCTCCCTTATTTCCGTTCTCCTTCTAGACCAAAGAATTATGCTTTACAATTAATTCTAGTTTTACTCACTTTTACCCTTAAATTCTTTTGTTATTACCCAATATGAGAGCATGAACAACATTTCAGAAGTGATGGTGTGAGATTAAGTATCCGGTTTTACCTTGGTTTGCCTTGATGGAGTGTTGCCAAGTGTGAGCTTGCAGTAAGCACTCGGATTTCCCACCGACTGTTTCATATTGTTTCCGCGTTTAATTATCACAGTTAATGTCCCGGGTAAACACTGCAACAAAAGTTCAGCCTTTTCTTGAAATCGAGGTGGGCCCGACTGGATCAAGTACTGTAACAAGGGTATTGCATCTGCAGCAGCATTTGATTGGGATCTAGAAACATCAGCTGGGCATGCGGACCAAGCTTGCCTTAGAAGAAAAAGTGCGTCCAATGCAGCTTCTTGAGTTGCTTCTGATCCGGTCTTGAGGGACGTCAACAAGTGTGGAATGCTCAAGGTTGCGGGTTCTGTGGCTCTCAACCGTGGGAAGTTTCCGAAAAGTGCATTTAGGGCTTTCAAATACTCCTCGTTCACTGTTCCTGTTGCCCACAAATCCTTTTCGATAGCAGCTGTGCCACCATTTATTATTAAGAGATTAAAATATTTCACAGGATATTACATGCTTTACAAATATTAATTTAGTACTTAAGATATAAACAATTTACATGATCTACAATATAATGATTACTTTTACATGATGATCAAAACTTAAATAGTTTTACATGAATTGTTAGTTATAGACTTATAGTTTTAACCTCTGAGACAATGCTCATCTGCATCTAAATACTTTATATTTTTTAAGTAACTAGTTGTTAATAGCGCTCATGACGAGCGCTATAGCGAATAGCATAGCAAAGCGCTCATTCATCGCTATCTGATTTTGGCACCTCCATGGCGAGTAAATAGCGGGATTTCAGGGTTTTTTTGTTTTTTTTTTGGTTTTAATATAAAGAGCGATAAAATATACGTATACAATAGCTGGATTTTAGGTTTTTAGTTAAATATACGTATAGAAACACCGTATTTGGATATAATATACATATAACATATTTCTAAAATTTTCTTCTAGTGTATCGCAAAACATGAAATAGCGCCCACTAACTCATCGCTATCACTATGTAGCGTATAGGTTGCTTGTCGCTACCGTCCGGTATTAGCAATTAACTATGGTAACTTCTATAATGCAGATATTTGTTTCGGCAGTACATATAATACCGAGACAACTCTCTTGCTCCCTAGTACTAAATCTTTCATATTACAACTGCTAAAGAAATGTAAACGCTTATGTATATTTTATAAAAAAAGTATTTCACTATTGAAAGTGTAATCTAATTAAAACATTATTGTAACGTAAATCCGGTGTAAATATGGGTAAAAAAGTTAAGCTGTAACCAAGTAGAAGTAATGATCTGATTTACCAGTTATAGCTCTGACAGTCTCGCTGGAGGCATACTCTTGGATAGTATTGTTAGAGAAAAGGAGCTTAATAAACATTGCAGACTGGACTGATGTATCGGTATCACTTGAACCAATCAGGTCAAGTACAACTTGGACCCCACCAGCTTCTGCCACCGCTCTTTTATTTGAGCGACTATACATCACAAGATTCTGCAGAGCACAAATCGCTACAACTTTCATTTCTTCAGAAGGTTGATCCTCGAGCACATTCACCAAAGCACGACAAGCCGAAACAGCATCAGAAGATCGTGCCAGTGTCTCGTTTTGAAACAAATCTCCAAGAGCAAGAGTAGCCAACAATCTAGCTTGTTGAGCTTGAGTTTGTGGGTCCAAAAGGTACTGCGATAATGGTAAGATAGCTAATTTTGTTGCTTTGGTTTCTCTGATTTTAACGTTGTTTAATAGAACTTCCAACAGCCTTGCAGCAGTATCCTCACATTGATGACCCCTAAGCAGTTCCAAAAGAGCCTCGATCGCACCACTTTCGGCCATGGCTATAGAACTGCTGGAATCATCACTTTCAAGTACTAGAAGAGCATTTAACGCACCGATCACAGTCGCTTCAGAGCCTGAACGAAGTAACCGTACCAACACTGCAATCGGTACTTCCAAAAAAAACTCAGAACTGAACTGTAGAATACTAGATAGAACAGCAGCAGCAGACTCCCACAACGTGTGAGGAAGAGAAGGATCAGACAGTAATATGACTTTTGACAGCTCAGAAACACCACCCTCTTTTGCGATTTCGTTAGGCCATGTCACTGCGATGCTGACAAGAGCCTTCACAGCTCTTTGCTGCAAAATGGGAATACCAGAGCCAAGAACGCGCATTAACGGGCCGATTACTTGCTGTGAAACAGGATCCTTCTGGTAATGTTCTTCCAGAAGCAGATGAGACAAAAGCTCCGCTGATAACTGTTGGACAGCTGGAGCAGGAGAATCAAGTAACGGGATGAGCGGTTCAATGGCTTGGTGAGAAGTCAAAGAATAGTCAGCACGACACTGTGGATGCTCCAAGATATTCACGAGAACCTGTAACGCGCTATGCTGCCCATCGGGTCCGAACTCTGCCTTCGTTAGCAACATGAAGAGCGGTTCAACGACTTTTGCTGCAGATGGACCTTTTGCTATAGTAGCATTGTTGGTTAATATTCGGAGCAATTCCGCAAAAGCTGCACACAGAAAATCCGGTGGTGATTCATGGAGGATATCGAGTACACTCTCGATCACTCCAGCTTTCACCATTTCCATCTTACATGAAGGTCTGTCTTTACCCAACTTAACAAGAGCTCTTGAACTTGCTTCGTGAAGCATATAATTTCTTCCATAAAGTAGGCCAACAAGAGGAATTATCGCACCATGTGCAGCAACTAGTTCAGCTAAATTTTCATCATCTACGAGTCTATCAAGTGCGCGTACAACCGAATGATGTGCAGGACTTAGCTCAGATACAAGCAGGGAGATCAAAGGTTCCACGCAGCGAGCAGCGGCAATTGTGGATCTGATTCGTGTATTTCCGAAAAGCACACAACACAACTCAGCGGCATCACCTTTCAAGTCCATTGAACAATCGGACGAAAGAATCCTACAAAGAACATCGACCGCATTCATTTCAACGTCTGCAACAGCAAGAGCTCCTGACGGATTATCACTCAATAGTCTAACTAACGCAGCAATAGCCGCATGCCGCTCTTTCTCCAACCCGGTATTTAGAACTTCCACCAAGGGTTGGACCGCTTGCCTGGCGGAATCCGCGTTTCTAATGTGATCAGCGCAAAATACATTCTCTAGTGCTTTAGCAGCACTATACCTAGCACCACGTCCACCCATTCTCAACACAGCAATTAGCTGGCTCACAGCACCGAATGCAGATTCATGTCTCCGTATTTCAGCAGTGCTAAATAGAATACCGAGTAAATCAGTAGCTGCTGCTTCAGTGGCTTCTTGCGGGCCGAGTGAAAGATACTTCGTTAAGGCTTCTAAAACCCCGGACTCGACCATAACAATCTTATTCGAAGGGCAGTCATTTCCAAGCTGAATTAGCAGCCCGAGTGCCAGAAAAGGTGCCCCGGGACGATCGGGAATCGGTTTGAGTAGATCGACAAGAACCGGTATTGCCTTCCTAGAAGTAGCACCGACTCTGATATCATCAACTCTAAACAACCGTTCAAGACCGACCTGCTCTGGGTAAGGAACCAAAGAAAACTCTTCTGACAACTCGAGAAGATCGTGTATATCAGCATCGGCACATCCAAGCAGTGAAATAAGACCGACTGCAGCACCTGAGTTGGCAACGGACAAAAGGGTTCCCCTGCTTCCGTTGCAGACTAGGCTTGCGGTAGCTTGTGCGGCAAAATACCTATTGGCTGACTCCTCTGACCTCAATAAACTAGCAAGGGTCGGTATGGCTTTGATTGTCGCGTTTGCGCGTATTATATCCCTGTCTTGAAACAAAATTGCGAGCAGTAGGGCACATATCCAGATGCTACTATCCTCGTTACCGTCAAACTGCATGAAACACAATTATTTGCAAACACTAGGAATGGGAGCAATATATACCAGAAGTAGTGTTGTAAACGAACCAAACGTTCAGCAAACAATTGATGAATCGTTCGGTGGGAAGTTCGTTTAGTTAAATGAACGAACATGAACATGAACGGAGGCCACGTTCGTGTATTTATGTTCGTGAGCGTTCAGTAACGTGTTCGTTTATGTTCGTTTGTGTTTGATAGTTCATTATTGTTTTAATATTTTTAATTTATTTAAATACTTCAAAATTCTGACAAATAAAATATTTAATAAGTATCAGCATATTATATATTCTATTCATAAACGCTTGTGTGTGTTCATTTGTTTTCATTTGTGTTCATGGACATTAGTTTGTATCCATTTGTGTTCATGAACGTTCGTTTGCATTCATCACCTAAAATTAACAAACGAACACAAACACGTTCATTTCCTTGACGAACAAACACGAACAGAAAATCTCGTTCAGTAAGTGTTCATGAACAGTTCGTGAACAAACGAGCACGAACAAGGTCTTGCTTGTGTTCGTTCGGTTCGTTTGCAACCCAAACCAAAAGTATGCATTATGCATATATATTTGGAAGACTTGGAAGTTTGAATATAAACTAAAAAAGGACATCAACAAATTTGGTTACATTTTGATTAACAGGAAATTAACAAACTTTAGTATGTACCTGACCATATTGCGACAACCACTGAGATATCCTCTCCGTGAGGATTTCCACAGCTCCAGCCTCCACGATTTCAACTTTACTTTTGTCATCATTACTAGCAAAAGCAGATAGTAGCCATATAGCAATATTACTTCCATATATAACTGATGTACTGGTAATTGCTTCTTCAGAACCTCTGTGGATACTAACAGAACTTTTATCCTCCATATCTCCCAAATGAGAACCTTTCGGCAAAGTTAGCATTGAAACAAGTGACTGAATTAAACGTGTATGCAGTTGTACTTCATGGAGATTCTCCATGACACTTTGAATATTGACTTTGGTAGCACAAACAAGAAGTGCAGTTCCACCTATTTTCAAAGTTGCATTCGAGGAATGGATCACCCTATTTGCAATAGATGAAATGCAACCAGAACTGTTTGTGATCGCGTTTCCTAGAACTACACATTGTGCATGACAAAGCCTTGATAAAATTTCTATCGCCTTATCTTGAAACAGAGGAGTCGCGCCAGCAATGCATGAAACAATCGGGCTTATGCTATCTGGATATTCAGCTAGCACAGTCCATGCGGGTTTGATGTGCCCAGATGAACCTTTCAGTCTTGACAAAATCGCGAGTGCGTTTAGTGCCTCTGACATCGAAGCAGATCCACGTTCAGTGGATTTGATGAACGATACAAGTGCAAGAACTGTTCCACTGCGATTCACATAGTCAGTTAAGGCGGAATCTGTTTGACGTGAGTCGAGAAGTCGAGCAATTGCTGCTGCGGCGTGGGTCCTACCCGTTGCATTACCTTCATGTAAAATTCTAGTAGCAGGCATAATGAAATCTTCCGGAACAACATTCTCTGAAACCTCGTTGTCCAACAAAAGATTTGCTAGTGCACATAGAGCCTGTTCTGCAACTTGGACAACTGATGAGCTGGCAAGTGTTAGCAATGGAGTTAGTGTGTCTCGAGCAACAGCCGCCATGTCACGGTTTTCTCTTATAGATACAAATATTGCAGCAAGGCATCCGGAAGTTTCGGTCAATATGTACTCAGATTCAGAATTTAAGAGCTTCATCACAGCGCAAAGCGTCTTAACGGCAATGCTGCTTTCACGCAAGTCCTTTCGAGCATTAAAGATGCCAGCAAGAGCCGACGCTGACTTGGCACGAGTCTCTTCTTTTGTAGAGCTTAGAATCTTGATAATCGTCTCGATTGCGTCATTTGAAGCACTACCTTCACGCAATAAATCAGTAAGTGGGACCGCGGAAAGCAGACTTTTCAAAGCATCTAAAACATAAACCTTAGATTCCGGAAGTTCACTGGTGAGCAATGCGTTAAGTTGACTTATAGTCGTTGTATCTGATTTGTGAATCAAGTGGTTTAACGTCTTTGAAGCAATCTCCTTCCCGTTTGAGCTTCCGTTTTTTAACAGCCACAACAAAGCAGGAACAGCATCAGCACTCTCAACACATTCTCGTATATCTTCACTGTGATTACAAAGATTACCAAGAATTGTTGCGGAATCTTCTTTAGCTTTTGCAGATCCAGTTTCAAGAATTTGAACGAGTGGCGGTATGCCACCCGCAGCAGTGATGGCCCACTTGCTGTCATCGTTCTCATTCGACAAAAGGCAAAGCAACGCAACAGCACACTCCTGTTGCTGCTCTGATGAAAGTCCAAGAAGAGAAATCAACATCTGAATGCCCTCTCGACCCTGAAGAGCATACCACAAACTACCTTCGTTTTTGCAGAGTATAAGTAGAGATCTTATCAACTCATCCTGAACTTCATTTGTTGACATTGTGATTAACCCAACCAACAAACGTTTCGAGTCAGCATTAGCAAGTCTACTTGAGAGTGTAGCGTTTCCATACAAACTCGCAAGAGCTTCTATTGTGCGTTCCTGAACCAAAAACGGTAAATTCGGCTTAAACTGCTTGATTAACGTCAACTCAACATCCGTAGGATCCGATGCTTTATTAGTTTCTGCTTTGACGTCATATATCATAAGAGCAGAAGCCAAAGCCCCTAACGTATCAGCTATCTGTGCAGGCGACGTGCACGACTCAAGGCTTTGACCAAGGCTCGAGATTACATAAGACAAACCTCCGGAAATATTAGCAAGAGCACACATTGCATTTTCCTGTAAAGCTTGTGCATGCTCACCTTGCATAAACTCCTTCGAAGGAGCTATTGTAGCATTGATAAGTGAAGGAATACCATTCGAACTCGTAATCTCCTTTCTTGCTTCTTTGCACTGAGCTGAAAGTGACTTCAAAGCTGCGGCTGCTTGTGCTCTTACCGGAGCTTCATTACCGGGCCCCAATAGTTTAAGAAGTAGTTTCGTAGCTTCAGCGTCTATTATCCTATTACAAACAGATGCATCCTCCATCATCATGGATGCCAGAAGGAAACAAACGTTTGCTTGAGTGCTGGATTCGTTGGCTGTAAGTAGCTTTACGAGTATATCCTCTCCTCCGGCTTGAATCGTCGCAGACCAAAACCCCTCGGTGCTGCTGCAAAGGTTTCGCAAAGCTCCGGTCAACAAATCGTCAACTAAATGTCCACCCTTGAGCCCCTTTTCTAGCTGCTTCCACAAAACCGGCACAACCCCTTCGGTGGAAAAGATTTTGGACCCAACGTGATCTTTCGCTCCGCCTTGAGAAACAGCGTAAATGGTCTTTGCGGATGCGATTCTCGCTTCCACTGAAGTCGACTTGAGAAGACTAAGAAGCGGGGGAATGCAGCCCCCAAGCAATACTTTAACGCGTAGTTCGTTCTCCTTGCACAACGAGCCTAAAACGGTTGCAGCTTGCATCTTCACTCCAAGTGACCCTGATCTTAAAAGAGATACCAATACTGGAACTGCTTGAGAATGAGAACCAACAGCACTAAATGCATTTCCACGTGTATCTATCAGCTCTAGTAACTGCTTCAAGTTATACTCTTTGTCTTGTGTAGATAATGAGCTTTGTCGCAACTGCTCGATGCATTGTGCAATACTTGCTAATGTTCCGTCCGGATCCTCCATGTTACTGACCCCTCTGCATGCAGAAAAGAGAACACTCAGCATATATATTATATACAAAAAAGATGGCAATGATTAAATAAATATAAATTTTGCATATGTATAATTAACCACTTGTAAATATACACTCCATTTTGGGCAAACAAACAAGATGATGAATTGATGATACATTCGATTAAAGAGAGAGAGACATGCTTACTCTATTAATTAACTAGATATTAATTACTACAATTAGGTAACAATGAACAAATTGCAAAAGTTACACTGACCTTGAACCCATCTTTATAAGGGATAGCGGAGTTGCAGGCTCTGGGTCATGAGGTCTAGTATCCCCAATTCTATCCTGCATTTGGTGAAGGAATAATGAAATTGTCAATAGTTGTAAGATATAATAAACTACGATTTAATTTGTTTTTGTACAGCCCCTTCCCTCGAAGATCATAAAGCAAGCCATCTAAAAAAAATCTTTATTATCCCATAGCAGCATAGCTCAGCAGTTTGAAGCACTCTAGCATCTTCATATCAGTTTCAAAACGGTTGAGTTTAAATCTTGACACTTAATCGGTTAAACATTATCCAGGTGTTAATGTTATAGCAGCATAAAGAACAACAGGATTCCATACATTAGGGGACTTTTAATGTTTCGCCTTTTATTTTCTATAATCTGAGTTCTTATTGAAAAAATTGAAGGACTGAACTAAACCATTTAACTTAACTTGTTGCCAACAATAACTATGATCATATCAACAAAATGAAACTATCGCTTTATCAGCAAACCGGCAATGACATAATGGGAACCGGAACTTCAAACATTGCACTGAAAGATTCATTCACAGTAGGCACTTGCATTATTACTATTGCGTATACCACATCTAGTAAACGATCAATTAAGTGGAGTAACTACCTGATCATTAGCGGCAAGACTACTGCCATTGCTGCTGGAGGAATACGCCCGACCTACAGTCGCCGCCATCTTTATTGTAACAATAAAACTCTCTTACTTCAAAGCAGATCTACCCCCAACCCTAATCCCAATCACATGTAAAAATCTCAATACCTACCTGTACAAATCACCCAAAAACACTCATCAATTCCATTATTAACTAACCTAATTGTACCAGTACTCAACAGATTCATCAACACTTCCGTAAAATCAAACAAGACACCCAATAATTTGCCAAACAGAACAGTAAACTAACTATTGTTATCACAAAACACATAAAATTTGATATAGAACACATCAGATCAACTTTCGGTCATTAATTCCACTATAAACTAACCTAATTGTACCAGTACTCAACAGATTCATCAACACTTCCGTAAAATCAAACTAAAACCCTAATAATTTGCTAAACAAAACAGTAAACTAACTATTGTAATCACAACACACATACAATTTGATATAGAACACATCAGATCAACTTTCGTTCACTAATTCCATCATAAACTAACCTAATTGTACCAGTAGTCAACAGATTCATCAACACTTCCATAAAATCAAACTAGACACCTACAGTTTGCTAAACAGAACAGTAAATCACAACACGTATACGATTTGATGTAGACCACAGCAGATCAAGTTTAGTTCATTAATTCCAATATAAACTAACTTAATTGTACCATTACTCAACAGATTCATCGACACTTCCATATAATCAAACTAGACACCTATCAATTTGCGAAACAGAACACGATACAAACTATTGTAATCACAACAAACATACAATTTGATATAGAACACAATAGATCAACTTTCGCTCATTAACTCCATTATAAACTAACCTAACTGTACGACTACTCAACAAATTCATCAACATCTCCGTAAAATCAAACTAGGCACCTAACAATTTGCTAAACAGAACAGTATACGAACTATTATTATCGCAATACATATACAATTATACAGAACACAACAGATCAAGTTTTATTCATTAATTCCATTATAAAACAACCTAATTGTACCAGTAGTCAACAGATTCATCAACACTCCGTAAAATCAAACTAGACACCTAACAGTTTGCTAAACAGAACAGTATACAGACTATTGTAATCACAACACAAATACGATTCGATATAGAACACAGCAGATCAGCTTCCGTTCATTAATTCCACTATAAACTAACCTAATTGTACCGGTACTCAACAGATTCATCAACACTTCCATAAAATGATTAAAATCAAACTAGAAACCTAACAATTTGCTAAACAGAACAAATAGAATTGTAATAAAATTGTAATAGTGTACCGTAGGTGACCTAATTGGATTCAAGCGAAGGAGTTATAGATACAGATATGTAGATTGATCGGAGAGTTAGTGTAGAATGAAGAAAAGTGAATTGTAATAAATGAAAGCAGAGAATGTAGCAGGAATAATGGAGAGAAAGGATTCGAACCAGTGTGGGGAGATTAGGGGAACAGATCTGGTCTTTTGCTCAACGCATTTGATGGATCGTAGCAGGTGAGTGACGATATGAGAGAGAGAGAGAGAGAGAGAGAGAGAGAGAGTAGTGTGAGAGAGTATAGGGGGTGTGGGGTGGTAGCGGCCACAGACAAAGTTCACATCAACATCAGCTTGCTGTTAGAGAGCTTCACCCAAAAAAGGTTGTCTTGGTAATTTGATTATTATTATTATTAAACACACACCTATGGTTTTAGTTTTATGTCATTTTCATTCAAAAGTAAAATCAGCTCTGATTTGTCTAATAAAATCCTGATGTTTTAGCCTTTTTTCTCAGGGGCAAAATGGTTATTTTTTATATATATTAAACACACACCTGCAACACCCACTATCTCCTCACCACCATCACCACCACTGCCACTGCCACCACAGCCTCACCACCACTACCACCATCACCTCCACAACCATCACCACTACTGTCGCACACCTCTGACACTAAAAGACACACACACCACTGCACTTCACCACCTCCATCGCCGAACCCGTGACCTGCACCACCCCACTGCACCAAGGAAACAGTATGCATGCCTTAATTGAAAAATTAAACAACAGAATTCCAAGACTACCACGAATCTCCGCAACCGTAGTAAATAGAATCGAACCTTTAGTCAAATCCTCAATCAAAAAAATCGATTCAGAAATCATTTCAACTAACAAACCCTAGTTAGTCACGCTTCCAAGCATAACATCAACATTGACGTACCAAACGCTTCACGCTTTCGTCATCCGAACTAACAAACCCTAGCTATTCATCTCTATCCTCAACCAAAACATTGAGCAACGATAATCAAGCGACTAAACATCTGGATTACGAACCTTGATTCGAACACCTGGCTCGATATCGAGTGATACCGGAGCGGTGTGCACTTTGAGGCGTTCGAGGCGAATGACAGTGATGGCGATGGCGGAGGTGAGGTATCGGTGAGAAGGATGTGGTGGTGGCGGTTGTGGTGAGGAGGTAGTGGTGGCGGTGGTGAGAAGGGGGAGGAGGTGGTGGTGGAGTTCATTGTGGCGGTGGTATTAGAGAGAGAGACAGAGGGGTGTTTAGAGAGAGAGAGTGTGTGCGCAGAGGGTTGTTTAGAGAGAGAGAGAGAAGAAAGAGAGACAGAGGGCTATATATATATATATATATATATATATATATAGGGAGCCGCAAAAATAGAAACCATCCCCAATTGTAAGAACCGCGAGAACCACTCTCAACCAATCAGAAAAAGGGGTAGTTTGGTCATTTACCCAAATGTCTTATCCATCACACACACACTCTCTCTCTCTCTCTTTGTTTAAAGTTGCAGACCACCTGAACTACTTTACCCCAACCTAAAAAGTGAACCTCTCTCATCTCTCATCTTCCTCCAATCTCCAACACACAAGAATCTACATACACACATAATCCTATAGATAGAGCAGAGAGAAAGAAAGATGGCGGAGGTGGAGGGCCGGCCGCCGACCACTGTTTCCTGCGGCAACCGCGGTGGCGCCACCCCCATATGACAACGACAGCAGCACAGGTCGGGGTGGGTGTTTGGGCAACGACCACTGCTTCTCTGGTGACCGAACAACTCAATGAGCCGCAGCCATGGTCGTCGTTCTCCGACCACCGTAGCAGCCCTAGACCCGCGCCGTACGCTTCCGAAGAGTTCGGTTCTCCGACCGGTGTTGTTGGGTCTCCGACCGGCAAGATTGATGTTCTTGATGATCTGATAAGAATTAAAGCTATTCAACAGCAGCAGCAGGGGATTGCAGCCATGGGTGGGGCAGGGGTTCCCCCTTTTTCTTTCAATAGGTGCATGAACTTTCTCAATGAGAATCCTAGGTAAAGTTTTTTTTTTATAATTTTTTTTTTTTTTGCATAAAGATTTGAACTTTATAAGTTGGGTTTGTTTAGTATGGTGAAAGAGAGGAGTTTCATATTTATTCTGAATTTTGGGGTGTTATTTGTGGTTTAAAAAGGGTGGTTTTTAGTTGTTCTTTGTTGGATTTGCTCTTGAAATTGCTAGAAAAAGAAAAAAGGAAAAAATGGAAGAATCTTTGTTCTTTACCAGTGGGTTGTGTTTTTGGGGCATGGTTGTTTTATTTCTCCATTTCCAGCAGCTTGATGATTTTATTAAATTTCAAGAAATGTAATTTCGTGTTGAACTTGTTATGCATGTTTAGATCACCATCAGCTGGATTGATGATTGGGGATGAGTTTCATTTATTTGGTCGGTGTCGACTCGATCGGGATGATTTTGGGGATGAGTTTCATAAAAAAAAAGTTTCGTATAACTTGAAGAGATCGATTTGGTTGTGATTCTGTCTTCCGTTGTTTTCTGTGAATTGTCGTTAGTTGGAAGAAAAGGTTCCGTAAATTTTTTAACGTAAAACGTAAACTTTTTAATGTAAAACGTAAAATTTTTAACGTAAAACGTAAAAAGTTTAACGTAAAGCGTAAAAACGTAAAAAGTTTAACGTAAAACGTAAAAAGTTTAACGTAAAGCGTAAAAAGTTTAACGTAAAGCGTAAAACGTAAAACGTAAACTTTTTTACGTAAAACGTAAATTTTTTAACGTAAAATGTGAACTTTTTAACGAAAAACGTAAATTTTTTAACGTAAAACGTAAACTTTTTAACCTAAAACGTAAACTTTTTAATGTAAAACGAAAAACTTTTTTTATGTAAATTGTAAAACGTAAAAAACGGCGCGTTAAAAAAATGACGCGTGAAAAAGCCGGGCGTAAAAACGGCGCGTTAAAAAACGACGCGTGAAAAAGACAGGCGTAAAAACGGCGTGTAAAAAACGGCGCGAAAAAAAAATTTGTTTTGTTAAAAAATCTGAATTTAAAATGGTTTTTTAATAAAAATTTCTATTTAAAAAATAACATTTAATATAATAATACAAAAATAGTAATAAAAAACAATAAAGACAAAACAACAAAATCGAGTAAATTTACTAAACTAACATTTTGGATTAAAATAATAAAGACATAATAAGACAAAAAATATTTAATAATATTTTTAATCACTTTTAGTCTCATCCATTGATCTTGAAGATCTAATGGTTGAAAAGTGGTTCCCTCGGTTCTTACAACTGGGGGTGGTTTTCATTTTAGCGCTCTCTTATATATATATAGAAACGGGATCAGGAGAAAACGTTCAAAAGTGTGAAAACGGTGAGAACGCTTCCTGGCCTAACACGTGTCCCGCGTCATAGAGAAGGGCGGAGTGGCTTTTTTGTCTTTTCATTCTTCTTTTATTTCCCAACGCGGTATAATATTTTATGGCGTCTAAGTTGTTTTTGGCGTTAATCGTATTTTTTAAACTTTTTGGCGTTGAATTAATTGTTTTTGTGTCACATATATAATTTTTTGGCGTTATAGAGTTTTCTGGTTAATTTTTTTGGCGTTATGGCGTTTTGTATAATAATTCACTACGAGTCTCTAATATTTGCATAAGATTACAATAAGACCAATTTTTTTTGGCGTTTAGTGAATTTTTTGGCGTTTAATACCCTTTACAATGTGTTTTGCCAGCAGCTGTTCTCCCAGTTTTCATACTTCTAGCTTTTTGGTGTTTGTAGTTTTTTGCGTTTTATATAATAACGAGTAGACGCTATCCCGCGCGTTGCAGCGGGATGTTGATTACGAATGTTCTTAATATCACATTATATGTGATGACGGTTTAACTCTTGCCTGAAAAGAAGATAACGGAAAAGGACGGTGTTCAATCGCCATTAACTTGCATTTTCTAATATACGATTTTTTAGAACCCCGTGTGTTGGGGTGGAACTGGCAAAGCGAATCAAATATACATGTAAAAACATCATTGCAGGGCGTTTGTAAGATTTAAATCTACATGGGTTAATCATTAATGAACCATAACAGAGATCCCGTGCCGCGCGTTGCGGATTCTAAGTAAAATTTATTTATATATTGCAAAACTGTTTTGAGGCTGTAGTATGCAACTTTCGCATTTTCATAATTTCCATAACAGATTTACATTGCAAATCAGGTAACTTGCACTAAGCATTAACATACTTTGTCCACTCCATTGGGTTGATGAACCAAAATAGAGTTTTTTGTCCCCGTTTTGACTTAATGGACCAAAAAAGAGATCCATGTCCATGTTTTGACATACTATACACGATAAATTGATAGTGAACCAAAATAGAGATTGCATTAGATTAGTTTGTCAATTTTACTTTTTTCTTCTTCATCATCTTCATCCTGCCAAACCACCATAGCTTCAATTATCTAAAGCTCACTATCCACAACTACATATCAACAACCAAACACACCTTCTTCTACTTTGATTTCAATCCCTTCGATTCTAATGGTTTGGTATGCTTCTCGTTTATCTACACTGATACTGCCATCCAAAGCCAACCATCCTAGTATTAGCGTCTAAGATCTGATTCTTCATCAACATTTTTGTTTGCCCTGTTGAACCCCAACAATTGCAATTAGTTCAGGTATTTTGATAAACACATGGAATGCAGTTCAAACTAACACAACAGTTAATTGAAAATCCATAGTAGAACGACTTGGATCTCTCCGTATTTAGAAGCTAAAGAACACATGCCACAGTAACCATGAAGGGTCACATGAAGAATCTGAATACATAAAAAACACCCGGAGGGATTAGATACTTGAAAGGAAGCGAAGTTAAGCCGACGGTGCCACTATTGTAAGCCGGTGGCCGCCTTCCTCTCTGCCACTCTCTCTCTCGCTCTCTCTCTCTTACAAAAATTAAAATTATATAGGAAACATAAAAAAAAGCTAAGCAAACATTAAAACTTAGACCATCTCAATACAAAATATATTGAAATCTTCTTTTTGAATTAGTTGTGGTTCTGCATTAATTTGAAGCATTCTGATAGGAAAAAAGATTAATGAATGTTCTTAATATATATAGTGAGCAGATTGAAGAACCCAGCAAAATCATTGATTATAAAACCACACAATAAACGATTGTGATATTACATGATGGTTCGAACAACAAAACAAATTGTGATATCACATGATTCCTCGAACAATATAATATAGTGAGTAGATTGGAGAACCCAACAAAATTGGTCATTAGTATATTTTATGATACCACATAAATGATTTGAACACAACAGTGGGGAATTTCTCACAAAATCATTAAAGTAATTTTGCAAAACCACTATAATGAAACACCACATATTGAACATCATAAACAAATAGCAAATCGCCATGGATGGGATAATGAGATCGTGCAAAAAATGACAAAATCAGTATCGTGAAACACGTAATCGAACCTGAAAATCACTCTGGATACTGCTAGGATAAACTTTATTACGATAACAAACACATCAACAATCAAATTAGTGGTTGATGATGGCGCCAATTTTCAAGGCCAATTTGGAACTTGACAGATGGAACCGATTTAAATGATATGGCCATTGCAGGATGAGGAGTTGCCGAAGATCGTGGGGTGTTCGATGATGATGATTTAGATTATTCAGATCATCACGAATTCCTCACCATCTGATATCAACTATATGTCCTAGAATCAAGAAACACAACAATCACATGATGAATTTAAGAATGAATGAATCAAACCAACAGTTACAATTGTTCATCATGTATTTATTTATATATGAATTTAAGAATGAATGAATCAAACCAACAGTTACAATTGTTCATCATGTATTTATATTCGTCGGGATTTCGACAAAGGGATGCGACCCTTAGCTTTTGGTGAAGCGGTGCATCGATAGAAAGAAACAACGTAACCGTTGAGATTGACTTTATTCTGGAGAAGGGTTGCGACCCTTAATTTTGGTGAAGCACTGCATCCGTAAAAAGAAACAACGTAACCGTTGGTGGCCGTAGAATAGATGTTGTCATGTTGAAACGGTGGGATAAGGAGTATTATTATATATTATATAATAATAAAATAATAATAATTAATAGAATAGATGTTGAAACGGTGGGATAAGGTCCAATTAACGGTTTGACTTTTGAACGCTACTTCGCGTTGGTGTTGTAAACGGAAAAATATTAATTGATTTTGGTATGAGCAGAAATGATGTTTAACCAAGGAGTGTAACCCAAGTTGGTAATTGTATTAGTATATAATGTTATTTTTTTTTTATAGGGAACTAGTTAACAAATCAACATATAACTTAATATCAAAACAATATAAAATGAAAACTAAAATAATAAAAAATTGTAATCTAATTTCTCTTCCGAATCTTCACTGTCATCAGCCTCTATCTTCTTGAATTTGTTTTGGCGTTTTAAACCTTTTTTGAATAGTTTTGCTAGCTGCCAACTTTCCTACATAAACCCCGTCTTTTTCAGAAGAAACTGCTTAGTGACATCCTGTTTTTTGGTGTGATATTCTTGTTTGGCGGCATGTCATTGAAGATCAACTCTTGCTTGATGCTATTTGTAATAATGGAGTCCAAAATAGCATTTTACACTAACCCTTTCTATAATGCCTATAATCATCAAGAAGAAAGCTCACATGATGGCATATCACTGTCATCAGTCTCTTTTTCTTGAATATTTGTCCATCTCATCCAGCAAAATATTATTGAGTTAACCCTCTTAGAAAAAGGATCCATTTCAGTGAAAGCTTTGACATCTGTGGCGTTTTAAAGGTAGTGGTTTCTAGAGGATATGGCGTTTTTTGTGTTTTTTTTTGTGTGATTAATTTCATTGTGTATAGACCCCTCTCTTATAGGAGTTTTTTGGCGCGTAGTTTAGGCGGGACTTTTTATTGTAATAAATGATAGTTATAAAGTAACTGTCTTTTCAGTTACTGTATTTTTGTATTTACTGTGTTGATCAGTTTTTATCAGTTTTATAGGTTATAGACGTCCCATCTTCTAAGTTTGGCGTTTTTTTTAATGGCCTTTATGCAGACCATCATGACAAAATACAATAACGGGGTAAATAAAATAGTAAGGAGGAAAATATTTTTTGTTATTTATGGCGTTTTGTTAGTGTTAACCATTTTTAGTATTATTTTGGCGTTTTGCTAATAAAGATAGTAATATATCATTTAATTATCTTTAAAAAAAAGATTACATAGAAGAAAAAAAAGAGGAAAAAAATTAAAATCCTTCGTCAGAAGGTACTTTATCTAAATAGTATCCATCACTTGTGTCGTTTTCTTCCTCCTCGGAGTCTTCATCTTGATCTTCATCCATGTCATCACATTCACCTTCATCAGCTTCTTGTTCCTGAAGATTTTAAAGCCTCCACCTGAACATGTCTTGCATTAACTCCAATTCTGAGTCTATTTCTGGGTTGGTACATGTGGCGTTATGCAATTCTTCTATGAAACCTAGTCGCTGCTTTGTCATGATGTTCTCTAGCCAGTAGACTTGCTGCTCTCCGCTGTCGTATGTAATCGTCACCATGTATGTTTCATCATCAAAACGCCATGATGTCATGACAGGGTCTGGCTTCACATTTCCTTTGATTGGTCCAAATTTGCTGGTTAATGCTTTCATAAGCATATGCGTTTCATGGCATTCGTTGTCTAGAGCGATGCCAATGGATAGGATTTGCCTCTGTATCTCTTCTTCTATCTTCAGAATAGCCCTGATCGTCTTAACATACACCCTCCTTCTGTTGTCAAAATGGATGACGTATCGCCTGATTCCCATAGTGTATCTCCACGAAACGATTGTTGCCATTTTTGGCATTTTGTTTAGTTTGGCGGTTTTTGGTTAAAGATGTTTTTTTACAGAAAATGGATAGATTGAAGTGATTATTGAAGCTTTGTTTTTACGTTTGTTTATATAATGATGTTTTTGGCGCGTAATTTAGGAGGGAATTTCTTATAATAAATGTTAATAACTGTAATTCAGTTATTTGTGTTGTTTCATCTTCCTGTAATATTCAACGCGTTTTATTTTTAAGTTTTGGCGTTTTGTTTTTAATGGCATTTTATTTTTTGTATGGCATTTTATCATATGATGGCGTTTTGAATATGAGGGGTAAAAAGACCCTTTTACCCTTAATGAAGCGCGTCCCACCTAACAATATTGATGTTATTTACGAAAACGCCACCGCGCAATCTAGTCCATTGATTGTTTTGATCGGACGATCCATAATCGTTCTCACCGTTCTCACACTTTTCACCGTTTTCTCTATATATGTTAATGTTTAAAATGACCATTTTGCCCCTGAGGAAAAGGACAAAAAACTAGTGTTTTTTTTTTTTTTGAGAAATCTGAGCTGACTTGGCTTTTGGACCAGAATGGCAAAAAAAAAATGAAACCATAGGGACCCAGATGCAAAAGGTTTGAGATTTGGACTAAAGTGGCAAAATTGCCCAAACCTCAGGGACCAAAATGACAGTTTACTCTTATTATTATATGTGTATATTTATTATATAGTATATATAATATTTTAGAGTTAAATGCCAAAATAGTCCTTGTGGTTTGGGTTTTTTTGTCAGTATAGTCCAAAGGTTTCATTTTTTGCATCTGGATCCAAAAAGGTTTTATCGTTACCATTTTGGTCCAGCTGACTTAACTCCACCCATGCTCCTTAGTTAGTCAAGGGATATTTTAGTCATTTCATGTTTTCTGAATTTTATTAAAGTCTAAAAAAGTGGAGGAGGATCGAACCCGGGCCTCTGTCCGGTTCGCTCATACGCACACAAGAGACTAGTCAGCGAGCCATGCTTGCATTTGTGAAAGAAATGGGTCTTTATTAAATTTATTCTTTAGTTTAGTTCATCACTTATACCCCAAAACAGATGATAAATATTGAAATTAAGATTAATAAGATTAGTTAGTTTTATTTAGGTTACCTCTGGTTGTAAAGTATTCTGTTGCGAAGGTGTCACCGGAAAACATGGCGCGGCGGTGGTAGATGTGTTTCTCAGGTTCAAGTGGGCACACAAGGTAGCTGGAGGTCGGAGGTGATCGGTGGTGGATTCAGTTGGCGAAATCTGGTGTGAAAGGTTGGTTTTCTTATCGGGCTTCTGGTTGCCGGAAAAATGGTGTGCGGCGGTGGTGAGTGTTCCTCGTTTTGGTTGGCCGGGCTGGTATACCGAGAGCAGAGAAGGCTTATAGTGTTCGCCTAGTTGGTTTGGAGTGTAGGAGGGTCATCGGTAATGAGTTGCAGCAGGGCCGGACCTGAGAATTCATGTACCCTGTTCGAGCTCGAAAAAATGTGCCTTTAGGCCTTAACGAAATTGGGTATTTGGCTCACTAAAGGTCTAAACCTATTGCCAAAGGGGTTAATAACTAATCTAAACCATAAGAATAGTTTTGTAAGTGGGCCTATGTTGGTGTTTGTATGGATGTACCCGATTAAAAAAATATTTTACATATACATATCGTATTTTTTTCATAAACAATGTGCCCCTCAATATATCGGGCCCTGGCCGGTGGTCCTCACCGCCCACCCCCAGGGCCGGCCATGAGTTGTAGGTTGCCGAAATGCACGTGTAGTCGCTGGAAACACGATATGAGGATGAAGGTTCATGGGCATGTTATGTGGTTTGGTCTTGTTTCTTATCGTCGGAGATCAGTTGTTTGCTACAAACAAATACGAGGGAGAGTATAAAAGAGTTTTATGTAGATGGGATGGTTATGCAATATAGAACTTGATTTGAGTATTGATCATCTGTTTTGGGGTATAAGTGAACTAAAGAATAAATATAATAAAGACCTATTTCTTGCACAAATGCGAGCATGGCTCGCTGGCTAGTCTCTTGTGTGCGTGTGAGCGAACCAGCCAGAGGCCCAGGTTCGATCCTCCTCCACAACAGTTTTTGTTTCCTTTTTTTAGTCTTTATAAAATTCAGAAAACATGAAATGACAAAAATACCCCTTGACTTTCTGAGGAGCATGGATGGAGTTAAGTCAACTGGACCAAAATGGCAACGATGAAAATTTTTTGGATCCAGATGCGAAAAATAAAACCTTTGGACTATACTGGCAAAACAGCCCAAACCACAGGGACTATTTTGGCATTTAACTGTAATATTTTACGTTTAGATCTGAATATAGTTGTAAAGAAACTAAAAAGTATGACGAACAGTTTGTAAACTGTTGGCTGAGAAGTTTGTGTTCGTTCGTTTTTAATGAGTATGAACAGAGGTCGCGTTTATTCATTTATGGTCATGAACGTTCAGTGACATGTTCGTTTGTGTTCATGTTCGTGTTCGTTTGTGTGCGATAATTCACTAGGGTTTTTAACTTTTTTATATAGTTTATTACAATACTTCAAAATTTATACTATTACAATATTTTATTAATATTAATATATTGTACATTATATATATATATATATATAGGGTGGGGTTCGGTTACAAAGTCTATTTTTCCTACAAAGTATACAAAGTCATAAAACATACTCAAAACCCACAAATAACATAGTGGAGATCACAATTTCAACCATATATATAATGTTTGTGATGGAAGATGCTAATTTTATTCGAAATTTAATGTATGATCATATGTGTTCGTTTTAATTTATAAACGCACGTTTTATGTTTGATTATGTTAATGAATGTTTGTTGCATCATTTGTATTTTTTACCTGAAATTAACAAACAGACATAAATGCATTCATTTCCTAGATAAACGAATACGAAAAAAATCTTGTTTGGTAAGTGTTCATGAACAGTTCATGAACACGTGAATTTCCTTAACGAAATGAAAATGTTCGTATCTGTTCAGTTCATTTGCAGCCTTATATAAATTTAAAGAGCTAACATGCTACAACACACATGGATAATTTAACAGTTTTATCTTTATTATTTTTTATGTTTAACAGTGCCACTCAACACTCAGTTCCTAAAACTTCTGCAAAGTGACACTATTTATTATTCTAGTCAGTGGCGGACCCATGATTTTTTTTCAATGGGTCAACCTTTTTCGGTGTTTAATTTTTTCACAACAAAACTTTAAAATTTTCGGGTCGGTTGTCGTTCATGTCGAGGCGAGAAACATGTAACAAAAATATATAACCATCACTCGTTATAAAACACAAAATAAAAATATAATGTAATTCGAAACGGAAAAAAAACATTGCAATTTTTTAGAGTTCAAATTCATAGCATACAAGGATTGTGTTGGTGGTTGTGTATGGTTGCAATAGGATTGAACCTGTGACTTCTTTTTTTTAACATACGGGGGTTACCACTACACCAACTTTACATTTTCTTTCTACGGTGTCCAATAAATTATTTATATAGGGTCCTTAAAAAATTAATATACCGGATCTATTAATTTTCTAAAAAACATTAGGGTCTGGAGACCCCAACCCATTCTATGTGGGTCCGCCTCTGATTCTAGCCCATAGCTTGTGATATTGTCTATATCTTAAAAATGAATGTTGGTGGACATCACATCAGTTCACCGACTTTCCTTAGTTAAATACAGACAATAGAAAGGTTAAATTGAAAGTAAGAAGTGTTCCAATGGTTTGCATTCTTTTTTTGGTGAATCTTCATACCCGTGTTCAATCCTAGCACTCTCCGTTTCATTTCTTTTGTAGTATCTTGGGCCAAGCCCAATTAGTGTAATGCAATAAATAGTGATACAACCTGTAGTAGTGACTCGAGGCAATTTATTTAGCTTTTTATTGTTGGCTAATTGTTTTTACTAAACCGTTAAATTACGGAATCAACATTAAATTTAACTACATAAATGTAACGAATTTTATTGTTCCACTTGAATTCATTATTTAAGGTGATTGATTTGGGGTTTAGTTTTCGTTTTAAACTTGAATTACAACTAAATAGTATTAGTATTAGTAAGTGAATATCTGGGTTGAACATAAATAGAATAATATTTGAAAATTCAATAAAAAATACAGACTAAACAATGTTGATATTAGAGTGTATATGTGTTGATATAGAGTGTATTTTGTGGTTTTTTCCCTTTTACTGCTTCACTTAAATTTAAGTAAATAACCAACACATGTAACACAATTTTTTTTCTTCTGCTACAGCGTGTACATCGAAACCGACCAAATTCCTGCCCCCTGTAACGTGCCGGTTTTATCTCCAAACTTTTCTGCTTAATAACTTGACACATCACTTTGTTTAAATTACTTTTATGACTTTACACCGCAATGTCTAAGGCATACTCTTTTTTAATATATGTCTAATGATGTTAATATCACGAACATGACGTGTGTAACAAAGTCGAAAACACGTAATTTCACGTGAGGGCAACACACCTTAATGTTATCATTGTTACGTGTGTAACGAAGCCGTAAAGACGATGTTGCCGCCGCAACGCGCGGCATGTGTCAAAATTCTAGTTATTTTCTATTAAAACATTATAACATAGTATTTTAATTTGATATGGAAAGTAACACTTTCTTTCTAACTTTAGTGTGGTTGTATGTTTAAGTTTTTAGTTTTCTAGTCCATTGCTTGTTATTATTATTTTCTATTAAAACATTATAACATAGTATTTTAATTTGATATTGAAAGTAGTACTTTCGTTTCTAAGTTCTAACTTTAATGTGGTTGTATGTTTAAGTTTTTAGTTTTCATTTTATAATTGTATCATTGTATGTTTTCACTTCGCCACTTCGGGAACAATAATTGTCTTCTTAATATGGAATCATAATTAAGCAACAATCCTTATATATATATATATAGGGGACCGCTAAAATGAGAACCACCTCCAGTTGTAAGAACCGTGAGAACTACACCGTACGGGGCGAGGTGGACCAAATTTTTTTTTTTCATAAACGTAGATGCATGTATTATAAACACATTTGTAAAAAAAATTCAAAAAAAAAAATGTCGTGTGTGTAGTTTTGAACACCACAAGTTTGTGTTTACGGGTACCGTAAATTTTAAATTTTTTTGATTTTTTTTTACAAATGTGTTTATAATACAAGCATCTACGTTTTTGAAAAAAAAAATTGGTCCAACTCGCCCCGGATCAAAAAAGTTCTCACGGTTCTTACAACTGGATGTGGTTCTCATTTTAATGGTCCCCAAAAAGTTCTCACGGTTCTTACAACTGGAGGTGGTTCTCATTTTAGCGGGTCCCCTATATATGTGTGTGTGTGTGTGTGTGTGTAAATGATTGATACAATTATATATACTTCTAATTTGTAACACTAAAAGGCATAATAGGGTTGTACTTTGTGTAAGACTAATGTTCAAAGCATTGTGAGTGGTATCATGTGCATTATAAGTTGTGCGAGTTTTGAGGCTGCTTTTCTTTTTATTGGGCTACCTGGTCTGTGGGTGTGCTTTATCACCTACCTAACAGAAACGTCTCCCCAACACAAACAACTCAGCACCCCACCTCACAGACTCCTGAGCGAACGGGCGTCGTTTCAAAGCTGATGATGAGGATGATAGATCGTCGTTGATTTAGGGTTCTGACGGGATGGTTCTAGGCGGCCTTGCGACGGCGACATCAACACCGTGGGGAAGCTAATTTTGACTAAGTGGGTACACAGATTGGTCTAATAGCGGGTCATCAACTTGAATTCTGAATTCTGGCATCGATTATTATCATGGTTTGTTAACTTATTATCCCCTCTTTTGCACTATTTGTTTATGTTCAACTGTTATTTGGATTACTAAGCCCCTAAATTGGAAACAATCATGTAGGAACATTGTAATATGGATAATTAAGTCCCTATCGAACCTGATTCTCATCTCGAATCAAGATTTTTTTTAATATGGCTCAGTTGTGTTCCTGCCAAGTTAGGGTTCCAGTGAGTTTTCCGGTAAGTCGTATTTCACATGTCGAAGATTCAGAACCGCTGAGGTTAGTGTATGATTTTATGACATGCATTTTATATGAGAACTTTGTTTGTTGTTTGTTGTAAATGGTTAACTGTAAGGATGATATCACTGATATCATGTAGAATAATAGAAAAACAAAACAATTTTAAATCAGTTTGGTTTTGGCCCTGTGCAAAGCAAAAGAAAGAACAAGAAAATACAATGAAGTCTTGAAGGTGTTGGAATGTCTGCTTCCAAGATGACAAAAACAGAGAAAGGTGTTTTTGTTGTTTTTTATGATTAAATTTGTATGAATAGTTTGATGATTGTGTTTACTTTGTACGGATTTTGATTTATAGATGTTTTTCGTATTCAATTTTCATATCTGGGTGTAGTATATAGTGTTTAAATTTTTAACCTTTTGAAGTTTCTTGATTTCTATACTTATCTCTTTATGTTCTTACAGCAAGAAAAAGAGATTCTCATGAAGGCATACAATAGACTAATCGATCATACTAGTTATGTGCAAGCTTTTGTTTATCCTCCATGTGATGATGAATGATGGTGTGGTGGTTGTAA
>JARYGA010010194.1:0-21140 GCA_030545235.1 Helianthus tuberosus
GAGTGAGCGTACCATCCAAACATTGGAAGACATGATTCGTGCATGTGTGATTGATTTAGGTGGTAGTTGGGATAAGCATCTGCCATTGGTTGAGTTCTCCTATAACAATAGCTACCATACTAGTATTAAGGCTGCGCCTTTTGAGGCATTATATGGTAGAAAATGCAGAACACCTATTTGTTGGGCGGAAGTAGGAGATGTTCAATTATCAGGACCTGATTTGGTCTTTGAAACGACGGACAAGATTGTCCAGATTCGCGATCGTTTGAAAGCTGCAAGGGATAGGCAGAAAAGCTATGCGGATCCAAAGCGTAAATCTTTTCACTTCGAAGTAGGTGACAAGGTGTTGCTTAAAGTATCACCCTGGAAGGGAGTGATGCGATTTGGTAAGAAAGGAAAGCTAAGCCCGAGATACATAGGACCTTTCGAGGTTATCGAACGCGTCGGGTCAGTTGCCTATAAGTTAAACTTACCTGAAGAGCTAAGTGCTATCCACAATGTTTTTCACATCTGCAATCTGAAGAGATGTCTAGCTGATGACTCGCTGGTCATACCGCATACAGATGTGCACATAGATGAGAGTTTGAAATTTGTGGAAAAACCATTGTCGATTGAGGATCGACAGGTAAAGAAGCTTCGAAGGAAGCATGTACCTATCGTGAAGGTTAAATGGGATGCCCGTAGAGGTCCCGAATATACTTGGGAGGTGGAGTCTACCATGAAGGAAAAATGCCCTCATTTGTTCCAGTAAATCTCGAGGTCAAGATTTCTTTTAAGGGGGTGAGGATGTAACACCTCGGAAATTCATGTCCATTAAAATAAAGACACGTGTCATGTTGCGCAAACGTGTTATAAATACGGATCCAGATAAAGATGTACGGTAGGATTTAAACGTCGACATGTTAATTTATACCTCTGAGCGACCTGTTAATAAATCCCTAACCAGGGTATATTATATCAAACATCTGATTTATATTTATAAATCTGGCCATTCTAAGTAATAGATTTATTTTATAACTTTGAACATGGATCCAAGGCAAATTCTTGGTATTTCCATCAATAAAAACCTTCCACAAAGTGCCAAAGTATGCAAGTGCATGCCTGGACATGCAATGGCTGAAAATATGGTCCCCATACTGATTAAAGTACAAGAGATTCGGAGATGAAAAGGTTGCATGGTCATAGCCTAAATGAAAACAAAATTCTGGTCTCTGGCGATAGCTTGCGCACCGCAACATCCAGGACGCTACGGTGCGCAAGGCTGCTTACGGACCTCAACGTCCAGGATGTTGCGGTGCGTAAGCAGTGCATCTGGGCGAAAATGTTGACAACTGCCTGTATAACCGGTTACACCGCCTTATATGGGTGGTTTTCGAATCCAGGGCTCCTATATCTGGTTTTTAGCATTATAGGACACCTGGGGACATCTTGTAACCTTCCTAGACTATGTTGGCATGATCCTAAGCTCATGGGGTTCACTATATAAGAAGATGGAAGTTGCAACATTCACAACTGATTTTCTGGAGCTCTCTGATCAGCAAGCCATCTTCCTAGTGGTCCCTAATTATAATTAGGACATTTGTAAGTAGCCTTAACCCTTTCTAATCTAGTTTAGCTTAGTTAATTAACTAAAAGTCAAACCATCGTAATTAAGGTTTGACTTCGTGATTAATTAAAATGTTCTTAGTCTAATCACGAATTAAAAGTTCCTATAAGTAGGTAATTATGTGGGTAATAAACCCTTAAAAGGGTACTTCCAGATTCCCACTCTAACTATGTTAATTGTCGAGTCAAAGCTTACTTTAAAAAGTCAACAGAATGTTAAATTTCAAATTAAAGCATAATTAGCAATGTAGGATACTTGCAACCTGTTTGATCATTATTATAACTTAGTAATTAATGTAAGAACATGTCCCAACATGTTCAACTCGACAATTTTCAGTTTAGGCTCGGTTTGGAACCGAAAGTCGCATAGTTTGACTTCTGCTTTGACTTTCAGTTTTGACCCGTTTAAGCATTGTTTAGAAATGCCTTAGAGCCTTAATTGGACCAGGTTTCATATTAGTGTAACCCCCTGAGGTCACACAACTTGGTTCATTAGTTATCCGATTCATATGCATGTTTCCATTAAACGCCTAATTGTTGACTATTATGCCCTTTTGACTATAAATCGTGATTTTTGATAAAGTAAAAGAGTAGAAACCTTAGTTACTGATTTATAAACTTGCACCTAAAATTTGACATCAGTTTGAGGTCTAGATTAAGAGTTATGCTCATTATCGTAATTTGAAAGCTTTATGTTAATTAAATGGCGTAATTAGCGTATAGCCTATTTAAACCCACTTTTTGATATCAAACTTTTTACCCACTGATGTAATATAATATTTTGGGATTTTTAAAGATTTTTATTTAATTTTTGGCTGATCATAACATAGGTCTCTAAGTTTGATTCGGTTAATGCCGGTTTTGCCCTTTTAAGCCATAAAATGAGTTTTACAAAACCTTTTGACCCCAAACCTTTTTCTACTAATTTTATTTCTTAAATAAAATATTTTGAGCCTTCTAGAATTATAAAAATATCAGCTTTCCTTTAAAAACCCGGAAATGGCTCCAAATCGCCTTTTTAAGCGTTTTTAACGCATAGTATGTACTAAAACTATATTAAACATATAAGGTTAATACCTACTGATATTTTTAGTATATTTTTATATAATAACAGTAAGTAAAAGTTTATAAACTCAGGTTTTCAGTTTTGACCTTTTAAGCCTAAGTGAAATTACCAAAATACCCCTAAGGTGCATAGTTTGGTTTTAAATGATAAATTTCACATATAGGTCATACCCTACTGTTATAACTTATTAAATTAAGTATATTTACTGTATAAATCAGACCTGTAACTCAGATTACTAATCAAACTCTTTTATAATCTTTTAAATGACCAAAATGCCCTTATGAGGCATAATTTGTGTTTAAATCCGCTTTTGGCATAATAGAAGATATCTTACTGATATTATAACATATTTAAGGCATATTAACTCAGGGAACTTGCATATGACTCTTATGGTTACCCGTGACGCCCTTTTCGCGTTCGGTTTGGTTTATGTAACTAGTTTGCATAAATTGACCGAAACGGGTCAAACCTTATCATCTTTGTCTCAAAATCCAGAATGTATTTAGTATACCCATATTATACAAGTATTCAAACTTTTCGGGTCTAAATCACATTCTATCCGGTCTTCGCTTAATCGTGCGTTTGAACCGTATCGTCCTTAAAAGCTAACCGGTCTAAGCTTAGGCTTAAATAAAGACCCGTTAGAAATCTAATAGGTTATTATAAACCTTTGTTCCAGAATAGAAGAATCTGTAAAAGCTACCTTCACTCTCTAATTGTGAATTATACTTACACAGGTAAATACTTTTAACTTATTTTCCCTATACGGGCTTGGGGTACGGTATATAAAATACCGCTTGGTCCGGCATTGAATCTTTAATCGAATAGTGGTTAATCCTTGATATGCTACGTTTTGAAATGTTTTGTTTGCTTAAAGCCTTTGGGGGGTTAATGACCATGTCCCGGATATCCTTGGCATCATCTTACGAGATGGCCACGACCAAAGCACGGAGTGTAGGCGTACACTCGTCAGTGCCGAACCAAATAATGTGGTGTGTCTATTAATCTTTAACCCGGTCTACGGATCGGGCTACTGAACGCATAAGTAACATGTAATTCGTTTACAAGTATTATATTCATATAATTATCCCAAGTTATAAAATGTTTTGTGCCACGTGCATTCAAATCAATTTTCAACCTTTTTAAAATGAGTCAGTTAAATTGTATTTACCAGTGTAAACTGACGTATTTTCCAAAAGGTTAAGTGCAGGTACTACTCGTACTAGGCTGGCTGTCTTCTAGCGTCCGCAATAAGTCTCGCAAGCTTGGATGTTAATAAAACTGTTGAACAATATCTTCTTTTATTTTGATCCGCCCGTGGATCCGTTTCAACTACTCGTGATATTTAATATTACATTTTATTTAAAGTTGAAATGAATCTATCTTTGCTTCCGCTGTGCATTTATATATTGTGTTGTTTGTCTATAATGATATTAACTACGTCACTATACTCCCCACCGGGCCCACCGGTGACACGTGGAAAATAGGGGTGTGACACTATATCAAACTTGTATGCTCACCTTTACACTATGTGTATTGACTTTTACTTTAACGTATGTGACAGGTGCTTAGGATGTTTACATGCTTTGTGTGCTGGTGATGAAATTGAGGCTAGGGACGGAGTCCTAGAAACCAATAAATAAACAATTGTCTGTAATAAAAATCTGAGTTGTCAGAACAGAATAATTTGACTGGATCTTTGCTGTAATAATTATATTATCATCTATGACATGGTATGGGACGTGTTACTTTAAAATATTTGGTAAATATAGTTGTTATGGAAACTTCTGGACAATCTGTTTCGCTCAGTGCCATGCCCCGATGTTTCCGCCATCTATAAGAAACTCCGTTATTTAGGGGGATATTATACCCGAGTATAGTGCCTACTATAAGAAATTCGAGAGAGAAATTCAAGAAATGAACGAACTGACTGAAGGCCCGATGCCCTTCTTATATAGGGCCTGATTTTGGTTTCCTCGCGGCCCGCGTAAGATGAGGCTAAGGCTTACGTGGCCGGCGTAGTAGGGGATCTACGACATAGCTTTGACTGGTCAGCATCCTAGCCTCGACACGATGACGACACGTGGAAGCTCAGGGCTGCGCCTCGTCTTGTAGCTGTCACGCCCCGTGTAAGATCCTTAAGGGATCTACGCGGCCCGCGAGCGACATACAAATTTGATTTTTATTTAATTTTTAATGTTATATCGTGTTTTGGGCTCGGTTTTCACATACGGGGTATATTTTAGGACATATGGGAATATTTTAATTAGGGTCTCAGAAAAATTCAGGAGGGTTATTATATCCTCCCCACCTTATTTTAGAGCTCGTCCTCGAGATCTACCGGAACAAGTGTGGATATTTCCTTTGCATTTCTGATTCAAGCTCCCATGTGTATTCTGGTCCTCTTTTGGAATCCCATTTCACTTTGACTAGAACTAATCTCTTGTGCTTGAGGTTCTTAAATTTCCTGTCTTCAATCTGTAGAGGCCTTTCTATAAATTTTAACTGCTGATTTACCTCTATATCCTTAAGAGGTACTATCAGTGATTCATCAGCTAAGCATTTCTTGAGATTACATACATGAAATACATCATGTATTCCGGTCATTTCCTCTGGCAGTTGTAGCTGATAGGCTACAGGTCCTATTCTTCTAATAATCTCAAAAGGTCCAACATACCTGGGACTTAGCTTTCCCCTTTTGATGAATCTTACCACTCCTTTCCAAGGAGAGACTTTCAATAACACCTTATCTCCTAGTTGAAATTCCAATGGTTTTCGTCTGTTATCAGGATAACTCTTTTGTCGATCACGCGCTGCCTTCAGTCGTTCCTTGACTTGAATGATTTTGTCTGTTGTTTCTTGTATTATCTCAGGTCAAGATAGTTGCTTTTCTCCAATTTCTGCCCAACAAACTGGCGTTCGGCATTTTCGTCCATAAAGCGCTTCGAATGGTGTAGCATTGATACTTGTATGATAACTGTTATTATAAGAAAATTCTATCAATGGTAAATGATCGTCCCAATTACCTCCGAAATCAATTACACAAGCTCTAAGCATGTCTTCCATTGTCTGAATTGTCCTTTCGCTTTGTCCGTCTGTTTGAGGATGATAAGCGGTGCTTAGATTCAACTTGGTTCCCATTGCTTTTTGGAAACTTGTCAAAAAATGTGAGGTAAAACGACTATATCTGTCAGAAACAATTGATAGAGGAATTCCATGTAATGAAACTATTTCATTTACATATAATTTAGCTAACTGTTCCATACTGAAAGTTTCTTTCATTGGTAGGAAACGAGCTGACTTGGTTAGCCTATCAACAATCATCCAGATTGTATCATTACCTTTTCTTGTTTTGGGTAATTTGGTAACAAAATCCATTGTTATCAATTCCAATTTCCATACAGGCATTTCTAATTGTTGCAATAAACCTGAAAGTTTCTGATGTTCAGCTTTAACTTGTGAACATGTTTAACACTTTGCAACATATGCTGGTATATCCTTTTTCATTCCTATCCACCAGAAATTTTTTCTTAAGTTCTGATACATCTTATCACTTCCAGGATGCATCGTATATTTAGACTTATGGGCTTCTTCTAATATTCGGTGGTGTAGGTTTCCTAATTTAGGTATCCACATTCTTTTCTTATGGAATCTCCAAATTCCATTTGTTCCTGGTTCTAATTCTTTAATCATTCCTTTTAACTTTTCAGTATCATCCTTGATTACTGATTCTTGTGCCTTTCTAATTTGTTCATTTAAATCTACTTGCAGATTTAACTTAAGAGAACGTACTCTTTTTGGCTTTTCATGATATTTTCGACTTAAAGCATCAGCTACTACATTTGCCTTTCCTGCATGATACTGGATATTACAATCAAAATCACTAAGTATCTCCATCCAGCGTCTTTGTCTCATATTCAACTCCTTTTGCCCAAAAACATACCTTAAAATCTTATGGTCGGTGAAAATGGTAAACTTACTACCGTATAGGTAATGTCTCCAAATTTTAAGGGCAAAAATTATGGCTTCTAGCTCTAGATCATGGGTTGAATAATTCTCTTCATGATTCTTAAGTTGTCTAGAGGCGTAAGCTATGACCTTTTGACGTTGCATTAACACACATCCATAACCTAATTTAGAAGCGTCACAATAGATTACAAAATCTTCAGTTCCTTCTGGTAACGCTAGTATGGGTGCATGGGTTAATCTTTGCTTAAGAATTTTAAATGCTTCTTCTTGTTTTGGTCCCAATTCAAACTTAACGGATTTATAGGTTAACTTAGTTAAGGGAATGGCTATTCTAGAAAAATCTCGAATAAATCTTCTATAATAACCGACCAATCCTAAGAAACTTCTAACCTCGGTTGGTGACTCAGGGTTTTTCCAATTGGTTATCGCCTCGATCTTGGTGGGATCTACATGAATTCCTTCATGGTCAACTAGGTGTCCGAGAAACTGTACCTGTTCTAACCAAAACTCACACTTCAAAAATTTAGCATAAAGCTTTTCTTTTCTCAATAAACTTAGAAGTGCGTGTAGATGCGCTGCATGATCCTCTTTGCTTCTAGAATAAATAAGAATATCATCTATAAAGACAATTATGAATTTATCCAAATATGGCTTACATATTCGGTTCATCATGTCCATGAATGCAGCTAGGGCATTGGTTAAACCAAATGACATGATAGTAAATTCATAATGGCCATACCTTGTTCTGAAAGTGGTCTTAGGAATGTCCTCTTCCTGTACCTTTAATTGATGATATCCTGACCTTAAATCGATTTTTGAAAAAAAATCGTGCTCCTTGCAACTGGTCGAACAGATCATCGATTCTTGGTAATGGATACCGATTCTTAATCGCGATCTTGTTCAATTCATGGTAGTCAATGCACATACGCATTGATCTGTCCTTCTTTTTAACGAATAAAATCGGTGCTCCCCATGGCGATGAGCTTGGCTGTATGAATCCTTTTTCCAATAATTCATCTAATTGTTTCTTCAGTTCCTGCATTTCTATGGGTACCAAACGGTAGGGTGCTTTGGCAATTGGTGCGGTTCCGGGTATCAAATGGATTCTGAATTCAACTTCTCTATATGGAGGTTGCCCTGGTAGCTCTTCTGGAAATACTTCTGAAAATTGGGATACTACTAGAATATCCTTTAATTCTTTTCCTTTAGTGTTAATGATTAGAGAAATCAAATACACTAATGATCCTTTTCTTATATAACTTGTTGTTTTCATCACATAGATGAACTTTGTAGATTTAGGGGTTTTATCTCCTTTAATTGTGATCTTTTCACCCCTTGGTGAATTTACTTGGATTGACTTTTGATCATATAAAATACTTGCTTTATTGGCTATTAACCAATCCATTCCTAACACAACATCAAATCCTGCCAGATTCATGGGGTAAAGGTTTGCAATAAATTTCTGATTTAGAATTTCTATTCTTGCTCCCTGCAAGATTTCAGAAATCTTAATGGTTTCCCCATTTGCTGTCTCTACTAGACATTCTTGTGGAAGTTTAGTTAATGATTGATTAAGAAGTTTGCAAAATGAAGTATTAATAAAACTTTGGTTTGCACCAGAGTCAAATAATACTTTAGCAAAAACATCATTAACAAAAAACGTACTAGTGATCACATCCGGGATCATCTTTGCTTCTTCTGCAGTAAGAACAAATGCTCTAGCATTTTTTAGCATTCTTAGTGTTCATAGCTGGAGGTAGCTTTGGACAGTTAGGCTTGATATGACCTTGTTCTCTGCAGTTGTAACATATCCTATTGCTAGGCTTTTTCCTGCAGTCTTCCTCCTTGTGTCCCGATATTTTACAGAAGTTACAATATATGGAGCATCTTCCTGAATGCTTCCTTTTGCAGTACTTACAGTAGGGTGCAGAGGTAGAACCTACATTTCTCCCACGGTTAGAATTTCCAGAATGGAATTCTTGGGTAAGTTTATGGGTTAGGTTCCTCCTTTGATCCTCTTCTCGTGTACGGACTAATTCATCGGTCAAGGTATTTGCTAGTTCTACAGCTTCTTCTATGGTTTGGGGTCTAGCTGCCTTGACTACATGTCTAATCTCTCCAATTAATCCCCAGATGTAACAGGAGATTAAAACTGGTTCAGGTGATGCAAGGGTCGGTACTATTCGGGCATATTCAAAGAATAATGTAGTATAACCCTTACTATCTACTCCCGTCATCCTAAGGTTTAGGAATTTGTTTGCTATCTGTTCTTTTTCATTAGGAGGGCAGAATTTCCTTTCTACCATGTTTTTAAACTACTCCCATTCCACATTGTAAGTTCTATCACTTCCCCTAGTCTAAAGGATAGTGTTCCACCATTCTAGTGCTGAATTCTTAAACAGATTGGAAGCAAACATTATCTTATCCTCTTCCGCACATTTACTTATTCTTAAGACTGCCTCAGTCTTTTCTATCCAGCGTAGAGATGCAACGGCCCCTTCATTGCCTGAGAATTGCATTGGTTTACAAGACCATGATTCTTTATAAGAACAACCATAAGACACGGTTCTTCTTCTTTTGGAATGGGCACTTGAAGTACGGGTCCATTGTTCATGCTGTTTTCAGGTTCAGAAGGTCGTTTGCTATCATGTTTACTTTTATTTTCTGCTTCCTTAACCGTTTTGATAATAAATGGCATCGCATCTATTATCCCTTGTGCCACTATATGTTGCATCGCACTGTTATCCACTTGGTTTCCATTATTGTTGTTGTTCGGGTTTTCATTATCCAGGTTAATGTTACTCTGGTGATCATTATTCTGGTTTTCCTGATTTACTTCGTCGTCCATCTGAATTTTAAACATTTATCAATTATTAATATCATAAAATAATTAATAATTTAGGCAACAACCACACAACACGCATATTGGTCAAAAGCGTCGAGCATTGCGACTTTACTCTTTCTTATATAGTATGCGTCTAATACACACTAAAGCTGGAATTAAAATTACAACACTACTATGCATTGTTAACCACGAAGTGGTCTATACTACAACATATATTATTATTATTACACACACACACACACACAGATATATATATATATATATATATATATATTCATACAAACATATTATATATTATTATATTATTATTATTACCAACTCCACCATCACCTTCACTGATCTGGATTCATCCAGTAATCCATATTGCGCTCGTCGTACTTCCAGACGAGTCGCTCTCCTACATGCCTCATCCTCTCACTACTCTCTAAAATCTCTTCTCCGAAAGTTCGGAGTTCTTGCATATTTTCTGCACTCATTGGGGGTGCAGGTGCTGGTACTGGGTTTGGGTACTGGGGCATGGGTTCTTCCTGAGGGTACGGATTCTCTAAGATCTCCCTAATGTATTCATCGTTGTCATAATAGGGATCTAGAGGGTCCAGACCTGTATAAGTTGCTAAGTTCGGCATGGGTTCATCGTTTAGGTGGTAGCGTGGCACATAATCCCTATGATCATCGAACCATGGATCATAATCTGGGTCTAAGGGATTAGGGGCTGGTATCCTAGGTATTTCCTCAGGGTTGAAGTCATGAATTTAGACTTGGTTTTCGAGGTTGTTTTCTATCTCCATCGGCTGAGTGGGAAACAAAGGTAAGGGTTGTGGGGCTACTAGTTGCTCCAGGTTTGGGTCGGCAGCAGTTGTTGCTAGGATATGATAATTGGCTAAGCTCCTATTAAGCATATCTTGTGTATGGGCATCTGACTCTCGCTTAGCGGCTGCTAGGACTCTTTGCTGTTGCAACTTTCGTATTCTTTTCCTACGCTCGAATGCTCCCTTACTGAACCATCCTCTCTTTTTCTGAGGGAATGGCTCTTCAGACTGAGCCTTAAAAACAAACATCCCTTCTTCCTAATTAGCTGAATACCCAGAGAGGGCAGGCTGGGAAGAAGTACCTTCACTCCTAGGTGAATCGGACAACTGACGATATACGTCTGAGGGTCCTTGATCACTCATACTGTAAACTAACAAATAGTCAAATAACACACAACAATAAAATACAGGTATGCATGTATTTTCATAATTAATTTCCTAACAATTTAAATAATATTTTGGTGTCAGCAGAACACTTCTGTGGCTGAATCAGTGGCTTAGCTCTGATACCACCTTCTGTCGCAACCCCCGCCCCCTATCTGTCCTGGGAACGGGCGGCCGCGAGACCAGTTTTTGGTGGTATCATTTGTTTATCAATTTGGCAGCGGAAATTTCATCAGGACCATAGTTAGGAAATGTTTATCAGAGTAAATACCACACTTTTATAATATTAAACATATTGGGATAAAACCCAAGTTTTTATTACAAACATTTGCATAGGGAAAATCCCTATTTTATTGAATAAAACATCTTCTTTTATTTAGGTAACTTTTATAGCCACTTTTCCAAGCCTTCAGTGCTGTCCAGCTGGCTTCTAGTTGGCTTTCACATTTTGTTACCTGAAACGCGTTTAAAAATATTTTGTCAGTGGGAAATACTGGTGAGTGAATCCCAGTTTAATCAAGAAGAGTTTTATCCTTTAACAGTATTGAGAGCTATCACATTGTTTATTTCTACACAATTACTCATTCAGTACTGTCAATCCTGACTGGTGGGTCATATTACACATTGGCTAACTCGTTGTCCAATGGTAACGTGTTCCACATTTTGTATAGAACCGATTTGACCGATCAAACGAGTCAATTTGAGCTAATATACAATATTTAAGTGGCGGAAACACTTAAACAGATTAGAATCAAAGAGAATGGAGTAGAAATCAGAAGAATATCACTTTAAACGTTGTTTCTCATTAATATTTCTCAGAAAAATCCGGCAGCAGTTCGGTTACAACTTGAAGGATCAGTGCCAAATGAGAAACAAACACCACCTATATATAGGCTGTCTAGTTAGCTTGAACATGACATGTTCATTTCAAGCTAACATGCAACTTGCTAGTTAGCTTGAAATGACAACATGTCATTTCAAGCTACCAGACATGAAACATAAAATAAACTTACAATTCAGCCCCCTAAACTATACAAACTTAACATAACAGACCCCTAGACTTAAGACAAAGGCTTTAGACATCGTGTACTAACAAACTCCCCCTTGGATACAGCCGGAGTCTTCAGTCTCGGTCTTCATTGGGACTTGAACTTCTCTTCACGAGGCTTAGGCTTCTTCAGTAATGCTTTCCTAATCTTCTCATTCTCTTTTGCAATTTTCAATCTTTCTGCTTCCTGTTCTCTCATAAACTTGCCTCGCAGCATACGATCTCGTTCTTCACATTCTTTCTTTTCCATTGCAGCCTTCAACTTTACTTTTTCTTTAAGCTTCCACCACTTTGAGTTCCATTTGTTATCAGCATTAATGCCCTTTTGAAAACAAATAGAAACCACTTTTTGAAACTGTAATGCTTGTTCTCTGTCTTCAGCTTGAAAATGTATCTTGTTGATGAATAAACATTCAATATCCTTAGCTGAGCAGTTCACTAGCCACAAATGATCATAGACAAATATATGTCTGATTTCATTCCCTGCTCGGTAAGTAATCACTGCCTCAGTTGATATGCAGCTATACACCCAACCCAGAAAACCTTTATAAAAATCTTGCTCCATCTTTGGTACTGGTATGATCTTCATGGTTCGTGGCTTCTTTATATTCAAGATTGTTTCTTCGTTACCAGTTTCAGGATTGATTCTTCTATCCTTCTTTGGATAATGCGGTTGCCAATGCCTGAACTCTCTCAAAGCCTCAAACCTTATCATTCCCCATACTGCAAGATCATTCTTTCTAACAGGATACCCCAGAGTTCGTACTTGAGATAATTCGTCCACATCCCACCATGGAAGTGACATAACATCATATAACTTTTCAAAGTACTGAACACCACACTCTCTCCTGATCGCATATGCATTAACTTGAGGTAGAAAACCCCAACTAATGATATCACCCATCGAAATACTTCTATCTCTTTGATAAAACTTCAACGGACGTTTGAACTTGCGTACATTGCTTTCCTTGAACCACTTTTTACGCTCTTCCTTCAGTGGATCTTTGGTATTCCCGTCAAAGTTTTTGTCTTTAAGTATCTCATCAACTTTCCTTCTAAGTTCATCTCTATTTTCTTCAGTAAAGAATTCCATCAATGTTGGAAAATCTGAAGTATCAACATTAACATTTTCTTCATCAGTGCAGTCTTCTACTTCAACACGATCATAGAGATCTGCATCTTCCACATACTTATACTGATATTCAACTTTTTGATTCACATCAAATGCATTTAACTCTTCTACAAGATCAGACTGAACTTCATTTTCTTTCACATTGAACATCTTTAAAACTTCATCTAACGTGTAAGTATGTCTAATCTCCCCCTCTTCAACTTCAGGTTCGATGCGCAAGATCAGCTTTTCAACAGTATCAACACTTTGATCACCAACAGTCTCCCCCTTTCCAGTTACATCATCTGTTTCTTCATTTACTGCATCATTCATCAGATCATCCGCAGTTTTTTCTTTAGATCTTTCAGAAATTATAAAACCAGATGCACTTTGATCATCATCATCATCATTACTTGAACTATTTGCAGAAAACACTTTCTCATCATCATCATCATCATCCTCTTCATCATCATCTTCTTCATCATCTTCTTCAACGTTATGAACACCTTCTAGCAAGACATCTTCTTCAACTACAACAGCAACAGAAGATAGAGGAACAGGCTGTTCATAATATTGTTCAGGAGCAGTTGATAACACAATCGCCCTTTCTTCTGAAAAACCTTCAGGTTCTTTACCTTTCCTTTTCATTTCTGCATCAATAGCAACTTGTTTCTCAGCTCTAACTTCTTCACGCATAACCTCATCAAACTTTTGCTCCACTGGCTTACCAAGCATACTTTCCAAAACTTTGTTAATCATATATAACTCATGCTCTTTCTGAGCTTTCACAGCTTCAAGCTCCTTGTTCTTTAACTAATAATACTTAAGCTGATCATCTCTGCGTTTTTTTTCTTCCAACAATTCAGAAATATGAACTTTCATCACATCTATTTCTGCTTCATCAGCTTTAATCTTCTTCAATAAAGTAGAATTTTGAGCTTCCGCAGACTTTACACTCTTTACCAACCTCTTGTTCTCAGCCATAACTGCTTCAACTTTATCTTCCACATTCTTCAACTGAACATTGTTCACAAAATCTAAGTCTCCAATATCATCAAGTCCAATACTCATGTTCTGAGGAATAGGTGGAAAACTTTTGGACCCCGAAGAACCAGGTGTTGTTTGGATGATAGGTTGTGAGATTGGTGGTGTTTGGAAGATTCGTTGTGAAGAAGTAATAGGTTGTTCTTGATGAGGTGGTGATAAATGTAATGGAGATAATTGATGGATTTGTGGTGTGGGTTGTTTTGGTGGAGTTGGTTGTTTTGGAGATAATTGATGAGGTGGTGATTGAATAGGTGATTGATGTGGTATAGGTTCAGGTGGTGGTGATGGTGGTTTACTGACTTCTTGAATAGGTTTCTGGCCCATTAAGATCTTAACCTTCTTTGGTTTCTTCGGAGTTTGCACAAGCTTTCTCACAACTCCTTTCTTTATACCTTTTGAGCTAGTTTGAGATGCAACCTCTTCTTGCGAAGGCACGTACGGCTCATCATCATCTTTTCTACTTCTCTTCTTCTTTTGCTGCAGACACTACAATCTTGTAACGTTCAGTTTCATCATTATCTTCATCAGAAGAAGTAGTATCTTTGTCAACGTCATCACTTTGAGCACCTTCAGCAACTTGTTCTTTCTCATTAGCTTCAGCTACAGTCTCAGCTTCAGCTTCTTTCTCAACCTCTGCTTCTTTCTCAACCTCTACTTCTTTCTCAACCTCTGCTTCTACATCAGATTCATCAATCAGCAACGTTTTAGGAGTTTTCTTTTGTTTCTTCTTAGGTTGAGACGAGGATTCTTCTCCTATTTGCACTTTTGGAGTTGCCTTCCTGATCCTCTTCTTTTGTTCCTTCATAAACCATTCATTACGAGTTGTCTTGAATTCTTGAAGAACTTCTAACTCATTAGCACAACTAGCTTCCTTCATTTCTTCTTCATTTCTCCAGTTTTGGTGATTAACCGGATCTGGATCCTGATAATTTCTGTCTTTTATAGCACCAAAGAATTCAACTTGACCTTTCAGCTCAGGATGATTTGAATGATATCGTATTAATGCCTTCACTGAATCATTATCCATGTGGGAGAGAACCATCAAATCGTTGTCTACATCTCGAACAATTTCTGGATAAGCATGATCGATCATCATCTGAATGAATCTTGGATATAACCAAGTCTTTCTCTTTGACGTCACTTCATCAACTAAATAATGAAATACAACATGTGAAAAATTGTATTTTTTGTTCAGCACTAGAGCAACAACCATATTCATGTGATAGTCACGCATTTCAGCATAACTTCCTTTCTGATGACTTAAAGCTTGTAATACACAATGAATTAGAAACTTGAAAGGCTTTGTAAATTTCGACTTTAGATAATTTCCACTATTCAACGCTCCTGTGTAACCCATTCTCAACATACAACCTTTCACCATTCTTTCCGGAAATTTTGTTGGAGAGTTCACATCGTCCGGAAAATTCAATATTTCATGCACATAAGCTTCTGAGATAAGAATTGTTTTCTTTTCATCATTAACTTTGACCAACGAACTGATTACTTTTCCATCTTCATCATACGTTGCATGTTTCCAGAAGCGCTTAATGTGGGATTCAAAAACCAAACGTTTGTCTGTCAAAGCTTTCTGTATAGGCACTCTTCTCATAAACTCCAGTATGCTTCTAAATTCCGACAGCTTTGGATATTGCTTCATTAAGTTCACAGCAAACATTGTGTTGTCCATTGAATTTCAATTTTGATGGATTCACCATGTTTGTAGTTGAGTAAACCAACTAAAAACACAAGATTTAGGTGAATTTGGGCAGAGTAACGGCACAAAAACGTTGAATTTTGAATGGTCGCTTGAAATCGCCAGAGGTCAGTCTTGAAGCGAGCAAGGAAACAATGACCATTTCAAGCGATCAGCCTGTCCTATTTATAGCTACAGCCTGTTCGCTTGAAAATGTACATGCAATTTCAAGCTGTCAATCACTCAAGCGAGCAGAACCTTTTGAAGCGACCAGAGTAAGCGACCAGAGTGATTTCAAGCTAACAGGCACTTAAAAATTTTACTTTTTGAATTTTTCTAAATTTTACCGACACACTCAGTCAACCAAGTCCAAGTTAATGACCTTGGTCAACTGCTTAGCCTACCAAGTCCAACTTAATGACCTTGGTTGACCAGATTATGAAGTATGCTGACTTTTGAAACTGAAAAACAATTCAAATTAATGAACTGTTAAACTCTTTGAATTTTCAAACACTTTTTCAAACTGTCAAACATGTACCAGTTACTTTCCAGAATATCCTGCTTACCCAAACCTCATGAAACAGACATGTTCTGCACAAGACTTTGATCATCAGTTCCCTAACGTCTGTTGTCGAAAGTAAAGATGAAAAATAAAATCTTTTTGGATTTTAGAAACAGATAAGCAGAAATATGTACACACAATCTTTTTGTGAGCGTGTTAAGGGATCATATCAGCTGCCAACGAGATACAAGTACCGTTAAGCTTAGATTTCATTTTAAGCATTAAACAGTTTGCAATGATTGTCGATATACTAGTCCACTTTAAATTTTCACACAAAGTTCAAACTGTTCAAGATAAAGATTTAGTGTTTTAAAGACTTAAACTTCTATGTGTGTCCCACCTCTTGAATATACTCCCGTATCCAGATCCCAATATTCAGTCTTACAGGTAAGTATATCTCAAATGATATCTGTAAGGGGTTAATAAATTATGAAGAATCATGAGAGCTCAGGTCAGAACTACCGTTCAGCAGAGAGATCATGACTCAACTTTTTGGGTGTGTCCCCTTTAGAGGATCTTTTTTACAACACCATTGCTAAGCAATTTTATTGTCTTATCATTGGTGCTGAGGGTGATGCTATGTTTCAAGCATTTGCAGAAAGTATTATTCGGGGACTAGGTTAGAACTACCGTTCAGCAGAAGTCCCGGAATAATACCCCAGATATCACTGAGTAGCATAAAGACCTAGTGTATCAGAAAAAGGAATCTTTCAAACGAGATTTCGGGGGTTACCCATATATCTGAGAGATGTTCCCCACATAAAAGTAAGTAGTTTTATGTTTATATCCCGAACATATCTACTAAATGTGTAAAAACCTATCGGCATATCATTTACAAGACTACTTAACACATTTTTACATTACATTTCTTTAGCGTACTTCACCTGTTTAGCTGATGTACTATCATTTCCCTTTTTTACACAAACTCATTTTTACTTTTTCAAATGTTTTTGGTTTTTGTAATTTTATCATGTTTTTGTATTTTTCTGCAAACTTTCTCCCCCTAAAAAGAAAAACATATTTTTTGTGTTTTTGTTTTTATCGAAAAGCAGAAAACAAACTGTACAAACAAAGTTGACAACACGACGTAGTTCACATCAGATCGCCGCCCTCCTCGGCTTCACATTCTTCGACCCTCCCAGAACGCAGATTTTTCATCCCATTTAATTTTAAAAGATAATAAAATCTCTTTTTATCAAACGGTTTTGTATAGAAATCAGCCTTCTGATCATCGGTGTGTATATGTTCAATACGTATCAACTTCTTCTCGTGACCATCACGGATGAAGTGATGACGGATCTCTATATGTTTAGTTTTAGAATGGTGAACCAGGTTTTTAGTTATATTTATGGCTGCTTCATTGTCCACAAAAATCGGTGTATCCAAGAATTGCAAACCAAAGTCACGCATTTGCTGCTGGATCCAAAGGATCTGAGAACAGCAGCTGGAGGCTGAAACGTATTCAGCCTCACAAGTAGAAAGCGCCACAGAGGTTTGTTTCTTGCACTGCCAGGTAACGAGTCGAGTTCCAAAGAACTGACACCCAGCAGTGGTGGACTTAGCGTTCTGCTTGCAACTTCCAAAGTCAGAATCAGCAAAACCTGTTAGAGAAAAGTCACCCGAGCGAGGATACCACAAGCCGATGCTTGGGCAGCCTTTCAAATACCGTAATATTCTTTTGACAATCGTCAGGTGTGACTGCTTAGGGCTCGACTGATATCTGGTGCAGAGGCATGTCGGGTACATGATGTCCGGTCTGGAAGCAGTGAGATACATTAAGGATCCTATGATTGACCGGTACAATGTCTCCTCCACCTTGACGCCACTCTCATCAGGACAAATACCGTGATTCTGTGCAAGGGGGGTTGCTGCTGGACTGCATTGAGCCATATCAAACTTTTCAAGCACGTCCTTCACATACTTTGTTTGGTGAATAAAGATTCCATCGGGCATCTGTTCCACCTGCAGCCCGAGGAAGAACTTCATCTCCCCCATCAAACTCATTTCGAATTTCTTTTTCATCACCAACTCAAATTCTTTACACAAGTCGTCGTTGGTCGAACCAAAAATGATATCGTCAACATAGATCTGTACAATTAGGAGATGGCCTGCAACTTCCTTTGTGAACAATGTGTTATCCACTGTCCCTCTAATGAACCCGTTGTCCAAAAGATGTTGGGAAAGCGTCTCATACCAGGCTCTCGGGGCCTGGTGTAAACCGTAGAGCGCCTTATCCAGCAGATAGACCTTGTTCTTGTGTTGTGGATCAGTGAACCCCGGTGGTTGTCCCACACACACCTCTTCTTTAATCTTTCCGTACAGGAAGGCAGATTTAACATCCAGCTGGTACACTTTGAAATTTTTCCATGATGCAAATGCCAGAAAAATCCGAATAGCTTCCAGTCGAGCAACGGGTGCGTACACCTCATCATAATCGATTCCTTCTAGCTGACTGAAGCCTTGTACCACTAATCGTGCTTTGTTCTGGACCACGAATCCTCTATCGTCTCTCTTACATTTGAAAACCCACTTCGTTTTAATCAATTTTTTATTCTCAGGGAAGTCTACTAGTCTCCACACTCCCAACTTCTCGAATTGTAGCAGCTCCTCCTGCATTGCATTCACCCAGCTATCTTCAGTCAATGTTTCTTTATACGTTCTGGGCTCGATCTGCGAAATAAAACATTTCAGTGAGAATTCCTCTTGTAAAGGAGCAATTGATGAATAAAAACATGTAAGTGCACGGTTAATTTGATCTCTCGTTTTGACACCACTTTGAAGGTCTCCTATAATCTGATCTGAAGGATGGTAAGATAATGTTCGTGGCATGATGGTGTCAGGCACAACAACTTCCGATTGCTGAAACGAGATATCTAGATCACCGGTGTGATCCTCAGCTTCAGTTGATGCAACATTTGGATCCTCATCAAATATCGGAGCGTTCTCCGAATCTGAGTCATCGGACTGATCAAATGAAGGAGCTGGTTCTACTGGGTCGTCATGAGCTGTTCCACTCGGACCTGCCTCGTGATCATTTGCACCAGTTGTAGGAGCGTTTGTATCCACATCTGGTTGAGAAACCACCAACGGTCTAGGCACCTGATCTTGAAAAGATGATTGCTGTTGTTGGTACAAGTAAATAAGTTCCTCTTCACTCGGCTCCGTAGGTAGTTGGAACGACTCCCATAGTTTATCATAATCGAACAACAATCTGTTTCCGGGAAGTTGAGGTGACGCCGTGTGTTTCTGACAATCCACATGATGAACTTCAATTACCTTCTTCAAGCATGGAACGAACACTCTTTTTAAGGGACTCGCCGTATCCCACAAAGAAACCTTCATTACTCTTCGCGCCAAACTTTCCATCTTGATCTATGAAGGTACATGGTGATCCGAATGGCTCTAGAAACTTTAGATTGGGCTTATATCTGTGAAGAAGTTCAAAGCACGTCTTTTTGTATTTCTTCACAGTAAGCACTCGATTCAAGGTATAGCATGCCGCTGCCACAGCTTCACTCCAAAAATAGATCGGTAGTTTTGAATCGGCCAACATGGTTCGAGCAGTTTCAATTAGAGTACGGTTCTTTCTTTCAGCTACACCATTTTGTTGTGGAGTGTATGGTGCACTGAATTCATGAAGAATTCCCTTCTCGTTACAGAACTCTAGCATGCGGTTATTCTTGAACTCCTTCCCATTATCACTTCGAATTCTTCGGATCGACACCTTATATAATGTTTCCATTTTCTTGAATAAGATCATTAAAGACTCAAATGTTTGATCCTTTCTTTCCAAGCACACCACCCAGGAGAATCTAGTGAAATCATCAGTTACCACCAGGCAATATAAATCTCCACTGATACTCTGCACATTCACTGGCCCAAAGAGATCCATGTGGAGTCTCTCAAGTGGTACTCTGATTGAATTCAGCAACTTTTGTGGGTGAGATTTTCTGGTCTGCTTTCCTTTCTTGCAAGCTACACAATCATCATTCAAATGAAAATTCTTTAAATTCACACCTTCGACTAAATCATTTTGCACTAGAAAATTCATTTTCCGAATATGAATATGGCCCATCTTTCGATGCCACATAATAGACTCTTTTTCTGTAGCTTTAGATTTTGACACAAAACATTGTTTTTAATGATTTGTTGGTGTTGCAACACTCATATCAAGAATATACAAGTCGTTTTCCCGTGGAGCGCGCAACAGCACCATATCATCAGGGATTTCAAACCGAGGTTTTAAAACTAAGCATTCATTTTTCGTGAAATGTACAGTAAACAATTTATCACAGATTTGAGAAATACTAAGCAAGTTATTTTCTAATTCAATGATGTAATTCACTTTCTCAAATGAAATAACCCCATTTGTCAGTGTTCCTTGGCCCACAATCCTGCCACCCTGGTTTCCTGCAAAACCCACGTAACATCCTTTGATTGATTTTACGTCATAAAGCAGTGCCAGCATCCCCGTCATGTGTCTTGAGGCTCCGCTGTCCATTATCCACTTTGAGATATACGACCTGGACAGCCCCTGCAAACATTATAGCAATTCATTTAAACAATGAAGTCCATGACTTCTTAACTTGTGGAACACTACCAAACACTACATCACACTTTTCATCAGTCTTAGGAAAGTTAAACGTGACATTCGGAACATCAATTTTAATTTTCGGTTTTACTTCATTTTTAATCGGAGGAAACTCTGCAAGAAACTTATCAAGTTCAAATTCAAACTTTGTACCATCATCTTTCAAAACCTTTGTTTCATTTTCAAAAATGTTTTCCATCTTTTTCTCATCGACAGTTGGTTTTGATTTCACAATCCATGACTGATTTTCAAAAACTTTCGATTTCGGATAAAACTTTGAAGTCTTTTGAGACTTTGAAGATTCGCCAATCTCAAATGTCGATTTCGGCTTATCTTCCGACTTCAACGATTCACCCCTCTTCAAAATGCGGATTTGTGAAACCATTGGTTTTTTACCCTTTTTGTCAACC
>JARYGA010010195.1:0-28965 GCA_030545235.1 Helianthus tuberosus
CTATGGATTTTGTCACTGGTCTGTCGAGAACTCAAAACGGAAACTGTCACACCCCGACCACGTATAACATACAAAACGTGGCGGAAAACGTCGGGGAGTGTTGTAACAGAATTAATTGTTTCATAACCATGGCATTCAAAGTTGTATTTTATTTATAAACACAAGAGTTTCATTGTTTTAAACAGGAATCAAAGAGTTTTTAACATAATTAAACATAGTCTATCTTCGTTTTAAATCTCTAAGGCACAGGTCCGCCCTAGTGTCATGATCGTCATCCTACGGAAAAGCTCCTGAAAACACATGTGAAAATAGGTACGTCAGCATAAAAATGCCTGTGAGATACATAGGTTTTGTGAAAATAGGATTCATGACTTAAGTTTAAGAAATGTTTAGTTATGAACCTTGTAATTTGATTTTGTTTTGTAAATCGCTTGAAAAACAATAAGTTTAGATGATATGTATAAGTAAAAGAATAAGGTATGGTTAAATGAATAACCATGTAAAATGAGTTGTATAAAATAAACCGTATTGTAAAACAAAGTCTTGTGAAAACATGTTACTTGTATAAAATGTATAAGTCCAAAATCAATGATTTAAATAACGCTATGATATGTAATATAATACAAACACTTATATATAGGAAGTACCAGCGGCGTATCCACCATGCTTGTATCATATTACTCACATTTCGTTACTTAAGTCACTTAATCAACCAACAATGTATAATGTCTATGTTTAAACCAATTGTCAAAAGTCCTTGTATAAACCATGTCAAATGTTGATAGACCAAAAGTAGTCAAGTAATGTGTAACAAATGTTATGTCTTGTAAGTAAAGTATTGTCAAATAGTCCAAATGTAGAAATGTACAAAACAAAGTATTTTGAATGTATCAAAAAGTTATGTTTCGCAAAGTAATACATGTTACATTGATACAAACATTTATGTGGTAAGTTAACGCATACATTCAAGCCTTGAGACAGTCGGATAACCCTTTCAGTCAAGGTTATCAAAAGAAATGTTTTCGGATTCAGTCATTCCTTACATCCAAACAAACCCGGGATGTCAGGAATGGGATTTGTCAAGTCCTATGGTACCAGTACTTACTACCGAGCGGCGTAGCTAATGTTAATGAACGTATAATAGTCTCGTTTGTGCAAACCAAATGTCATAGAAAAAGTGAACATGTTATATAAAAACAATGTACTAAGTATGCTAAGTTAACATACAAAGCAGAAAAGTCATGTAAATCAATGTGCTAGCATGCTATCAGTTAACATACATAGCAGAAATGTAATGTAAAACAATGTACTAAATATGCACACAATGGACATACATAGCATGAAACGTAATGAAATCATGTATTATAATGTACTAACAAACATAGCAGGTATATGACGTGAAAACAGGAAAGCATGAAAGTAACAAGTAGGCACATGTGTTTCACCCCAAAATGTTTGGAAAACAGTAAAAGAGGGGTCTATGTACTCACTTGAGATTGCTCAGAAGTCCTAAGATAACCACCAAGCAATGCTAGAGATCTCGGAATATCAAACGGCACCTAATATAGGTAACTACATTAATAAACCGGACCTAAATCGGAAGATCGGATAGAATGAGGGTTCGTAAACCAAATGAGTATGGGAACTCATGTAGTATGGTTTAACAAAGCCTACATACTAAATGAAACCTATCCTAAGTGCTTACGACCCATTACGACCCGTTTAGGTAGCTTATGCTACTTTAACGCGTCGTTCGCGTGAAACGCGTTCGGGCCGCCTAACTAGCCCTATGATAAGTAAAATATGCCTTAACATGTCTAATATGGTTGTCAAATCAGTTTAGATGTCAAAAGTTATGTTACATATGTTTAAAAATGAATTTTGGCATAAAGGGGTATTTTGGTAATTTACCTAAGGCATATAAATTACCTATCATACAACTACTTAAACGTAGCGACCATAAGGTATAACCTCAGAGGGTTATTCCCTATATACTATGGTCACCTAATGTATTTGGTCGGATCCTAATGATCGACCAAATGGGTCGGGTTCGAAAGTATAAGCGATTGTTTAGATCGCTTACCTTACGACCCTATACAAGCACAACTAAAAGTGACGAGCTAAGCATGTTAAAACATGCTTAACTAAGTTTAGAAAACAGGTTTGGTATCAAAACAAACGGTTTTGATACCCATAAGTAGTTTGGTTACAAAATACGCAAGAATACGTATTCTGACCGAAACTACGACTCGTCACTGAGCCTAGATAACGTGGTAATCAGTAGGTATAGTCACTAGGGACTATAACCATCGTGATCACGCTCACGTTATGAAGTTCAAACGAACTTCGCATCGACCATAAACTGGTCAATGCAGAAAGTCAAACAAAGTTTGACTTTCGGACTCGAAAGCGATAAAAGAACGAAAGAATACTTACGAAAGGTCCCCGAATGCTAATCTAGATCCAAATAACTCAGGTATGAAACAATGGTTTCAACTTAGAGTCTTTTAGATCAGATTCTAGTGAGGAATGAGTGAAAATGGGTTGGGTATTTATAGTAAACCCACAACCGTTAGGATCGTTTCTTGGAAAAGGGGGCACGATCTAGGTCGTACACTTGTCAAAATGTTGTGGTAACTAATTTTGGCCACCATAGGAGATTAACATGTGGCACTTGACCTTTGGGAAGTGTTAGGGGCTGCTAACTTATGTTTAAAATGGCTTTTTGCTGCATTTTTTTATTTATTTATTTTTTTATATTTTTTTTTTGCAGTTTTGCAGTTTTGGTTCCTGAGCGCGTATCGTCGTGTTTTTGCACTTCTAACACCCGTCAAGCCCATTTTTAAGCTTCACAAGGATGTTAAAGTATAGGGAACATGAAACATGCTCAAAAATATGCCGGATGTCGGTTCATTTAGCCGTACAATCGCGTTGTTCGGTTAATTACGACGGAATGCGCATAAGCGTGAAAAACGATCCAAATTGCGTGACGAATGGATTTTTCTCATGCCAAACACTAAAATAAAATATTTTAGTGCTTACATAAATTTTTGGATGTCCGGATGTATTCAGACGGTAAGTTATGCGCGAAAATGCAAACTTGTGCATTTTTTTTGACACTTTTAGTCCCTGAATGACCCAAAAGTTTATTTTAGCACACCGAACACCTCAAAGCCTATTTCTAAGCTATGTAAAGGATATTTAAGGTGTGTTTAACTTATGGTCATGTTCCGGAATGTCTGTTACAGTTCAAATTGGCATACTTTCGTAGTTTGTCAAGTTTAGTCCCTGTAAGCGAATTAACTTGTTTTTGCCATACCAAAGCCTTCAAAACTTATTTCTAAGTTATGTAAAGGTTATTTAAGGTATGTGAAGTATATTATGATGTTCCGGAGTATTTGTCGCGTTAAACTGGTTATGTTTATGCTCCAGTTTGCGTATAACTCTCCAGAAAGCGATATAGAGTTTGAAATTGAATAAAAGTCAAAACATGAAAAATGTAAAACACAACCAAACAAACATTGGGATCAAATAACATTGTTTTATTGATAATAGAACTGTTCATAATGATTACAAGCACAGATGTTACAGTCTCCCCTACTTGTGGAAATTTCGTCCCGAAATTTATTTAGAGGAAACTCATGGGAAAAGATGCGGATATTTTGCCTTCATTTGATCTTCGCGTTCCCAAGTAAACTCGGGTCCACGTTTAGCGTCCCAGCGAACTTTGACCAAAGGAATGCGCTTGCGTTTAAGCCATTTGACTTCACGTTCCATGATTTCCACTGGTTTCTCAACAAATTTCAGTGTTTTGCCAACACGAATTTCGTCAAGCGGTATGTGGAGGTTCTCATCAGCTAAACACCTCTTGAGATTGGATACATGAAAAGTTGGATGAACATTTCCAAGTTCAGGAGGTAACTCAAGTCTGTAGGCTACCTTTCCGATTCTTTCGACGATCTTGAATGGTCCAACGTATCTAGGTGCAAGTTTTCCTTTCTTTCCAAATCTGATCACACCTTTCCAAGGTGAGACCTTAAGTAATACTCGATCACCGACTTGAAATTCCAAGGCCTTGCGTTTTGGGTCCGCGTAACTCTTCTGACGGCTTCTAGCTATCTGAAGGTTTTCACGAACTTTCTTGATCTTGTCAGTAGTCTCTAAAATGAGGGCAGGTCCAGTAAGTTGAGCCTCGCCGATCTCATTCCAGCAGACTGGTGAACGACATTTTCGACCATAGAGAGCCTCGAAAGGAGCCATTTTGATGCTGGTGTGATAACTGTTGTTGTAGGAGAATTCAATCAACTTAAGATGTGAATCCCAACTACCACCAAAATCGATCACACAAGCTCTAAGCATATCCTCCAGAGTCTGGATTGTTCTCTCAGATTGACCATCCGTTTGCGGATGATAAGCTGTGCTCAGATTAAGTTGGGTCCCCATAGCAGATTGCATGGTTCTCCAAAAATGAGAAGTGAAACGAGCATCTCTGTCAGAAATGATGTTCAAAGGAACACCATGTCGAGCTACAATTTCATCACATAGATTTGAGCAAGTCTGTCAGCAGGAAAATCCTCACGGATTGGCAAGAAATGCGCTGACTTAGTAAGATGATCAACAACTACCCAGATGGCATCATGACCTTTCTTTGTGCGCGGAAGTTTAGTAACAAGATCCATAGTAATGTTTTCCCATTTCCAAACTGGGATCTCTGGTTGCTCCAATAGACCAGAAGGACGCTGATGTTCAGCCTTAACCTTAAGACAAGTAAGGCATTTTGATACGTATAAGGCAATGTCTTTCTTCATACCAGGCCACCAATAGTGAATACGAAGATCCTTATACATCTTATCTGAGCCCGGATGAATAGAATAACGCGACTTATGGGCTTCATCCATAAGCAAGGTACGAAGATCATCCTGGCTTGGGACCCACAAACCGTCCATGAAGTAATACGATCCATTGTCCTTCAGTTCCAAAGCAGGCGTTATGTGATAGGGAAATTCCTTATCCATTAAACCTTGTGAAACACAAGACTGTTGAGCCTGAGAAATGCGTGCTTGGATATCGGATCTAGCTTGAATAATAGATTGAACACGTACACAATGAAGCTTAGTACGTTCCTTACGACTCAATGCATCAGCTACGACATTCGCCTTACCAGGATGGTAGCGAATTTCGCAGTCATAGTCATTTAAAAGCTCAACCCAACGTCGTTGCCTCATGTTGAGTTCTTTCTGGTTGAAGATATGCTGAAGACTTTTGTGGTCCGTGAAAACCACACATTTTGTACCGTACAAATAGTGTCTCCAGATCTTTAGAGCGAAAATAACTGCACCCAACTCAAGATCATGAGTGGTGTAGTTCTTCTCATGTATCTTCAACTGCCTCGATGCATATGCTATGACTTTGTTCCTTTGCATAAGAACACAGCCAAGACCCAGTTTAGATGCATCGCAATAAACAACGAAATCATCATTGCCCTCAGGCAAAGTTAGAACAGGCGCGTCACAAAGCTTCTGCTTCAAGTTTTGAAAAGCTTCCTCTTGTTTGAATCCCCACTCAAAGGGCATTTTCTTCTGAGTTAGAGCAGTTAGAGGAACTGCAATCTTTGAGAAGTTCTCAATGAAGCGGCGGTAATAACCCGCTAGACCAAGAAAAGAACGAACCTCAGTGGGAGTAGTAGGCGTATCCCAATCCTTAATCGCACTGATCTTGGAGGGATCTACATGGATACCTTGTTCGTCAATGATATGCCCCAAAAATTGAACTTCTTTAAGCCAGAATTCACACTTGGAGAATTTGGCAAACAGTTGCTCTTTCTTTAGGAGTTCCAAAGTAAGACGAAGATGTTGCTCGTGATCAGCTCGCGTCTTGGAGTAAATCAAGATGTCGTCAATAAAAACAATGACGAACTGATCCAAATAAAGTTTGCAGACCCTATTCATTAAGTCCATGAAAACAGCAGGAGCATTGGTCAAACCGAATGGCATGACTGTGAATTCATAATGCCCATAACGAGTACGGAATGCTGTCTTGGGAATATCTTCTTCATGCACCCGAAGTTGATGATATCCAGATCGCAGATCAATCTTTGAAAAATAAGAAGCGCCCTGTAACTGATCAAAGAGGTCGTCTATGCGCGGTAGGGGATATCGATTCTTGATGGTAAGCTTGTTAAGCTCACGATAATCGATACACATCCTAAAAGATCCATCCTTCTTCTTGACAAAAAGAACGGGAGCACCCCAGGGTGAAAAGCTAGGACGGATAAAACCTTTGTCAGAGAGCTCCTGAAGCTGCTTAGACAACTCTTGCATCTCAGATGGTGCAAGACGATATGGAGCTCTGGCAATGGGATTTGCACCAGGTACGAGATCAATACGGAACTCGACTTGGCGTGCTGGAGGTAGACCAAGTAACTCTTCAGGGAAAACTTCAGAATAATCCCGAACGACAGGAATATCTGAAATAGACTTACCCTTGCCTTTATCTGCTGTAACATGTGCTAAGAAAGCCACATAGTTCTTCCGCAGATACTTCCGAGCTTTAAAACAAGACATGAGTTTGAGACCACCGGCAGGTTTCTCACCTTGAACCTGTAGGATCTCGCCTGTCGAAAGCGGCACACGAACAATCTTCTCAGAACAAACTATCTCTGCGTGATGCTTAGATAACCAATCCATACCCACTATGACGTCGAAGCTTCCAAATTGCATAGGCGTGAGGTCGATTGGAAAAAGATGATCGTTAAGATTCAACTGGCAGTTGTGAAGAACAGAATCAAGAACAATGGGTTCACCACTAGCAACTTCTACTGTCAAAGGTTTACCTAGTTTTGTTCTAGACACGCGAAGTAATGGCTCAAAAGACAATGACACAAAACTCTTGTCGGCACCCGAATCAAAAAGAACAGATGCAGGCTGATTATTAATAAAGAACGTACCGTTCACCACATTATCGTCCGCCTGCGCCTCTTGGGCATTCAAGTTAAAAGCTCGCCCTCGAGCCTGAGCCTGATTTTGGTTCTGATTCTGATTTTGGTTGGCTAGCCTTGGGCACCGGTTCCTGTAGTGGGTCAGATCCCCACAATTGTAGCACGAACCAGGAGGAAAATGAGGTCGTGCAGCTTGACCTTGTTGCTGAGCAAGAGGCTGGGCAACTTGTTGAGCCGGGTTCTGACTGCCTGGTTCTGGTTAACAGGAATGCGGCAGGCGGTAGTAAGATGACCAGATCTTCCGCAGTTGGTGCACTGACGACACTGGAGGTGTGGTTGATGATGGCCGTTACACCTGTTGCACAAAGGTGCAGTGCCAAGATAAGGCTTCTTGGCTAGTGGTTGCGCAGGCTGATTTGGTGCAGCTTGAGCCTGTGCAGTAACAGCATAGTTTTGGGAAGCCTTCCGCTTCCTAGACCCTCCAGAATTCTTTCCCTTCTTGTTTTGACCTTTCTTGCTATCTTCCTTATCAGACACCTGCTTCTTACCCTTGTCACCCTTTTTGTGCAGCTTCCCCTTTCGAATCTGCGACTCAGTCAATGTCGCTGATAACTCGATCGCCTGACGTAGTGTGGCAGGGTTACTACCAGTAATGATGTCTTGTACCGAGTCAGGTAGGCCGTCGATGTATCTTTCGATAGCCTTGTCGAGTGGGGTAACCATAGTTGGGCAAAGCAGACTCAACTCCTCAAACCTGTCAGTATATGCCCTGTGCTCACCACTATCTTGTTTCAAATTATCAAACTCTTTCTCCAACGCTCGCTGTTCATGGCGAGGACAGAATTCCCTCATCATAAGGGCCCTGAGTTGAGCCCATGTCTGTGCTAGAGCAACTTCTGCACCCCTGTCTCTCATAACCCCGTTCCACCATGTGAGAGCCCTCTTCTGAAATACGCTCAAAGAAAACTCGACCTTGCGATTATCCGGACACTGCACGTGGTGGAAAGTATTCTCAATGCTCTCAAACCATTGAAGAAGCCCAGTCGCTCCCTCAGAACCACTAAACTTGAGTGGTTTAGCCGAGCTAAAGTCCTTGTATTTGCATGGAGCATTGTTGTTGTTGTTGGCTGCGTGCCATTGAGCAAAGAGATTTGGGAACTAAGCAGCCATCTGCTCCGCAATAATTTCTGCCAGTTCGGTAGTCGCAATTAGATTGTCGCGTCGAGGAGGCATTCTAAAAGAGGAAACATGAAAGGAAACGAGTGAGATGATTGGATGAAGAGAATGAGATGAAACAAAATTAACAAAAGCAAAGATGGTGGTCATTTGTCCGCATTACCAAGCAAACAAATGACGCACAGTGACTAATCAAAGTAAATGGATCATAAATAATGTATCATGAAGACATGCTCGCCTATAAGTGAACACTCATCCCAAGAATTCCCAGGTAAGCACAACTGGTCTCGCGTCTGATGAGATGTATACGAAGCATGGTTGTAAAACAAGGTTTCCAAGGTCGAGTACTCTCCGAGTAGTCGCTACAAGGCAGGCTGCCGAGGCGACTTTCTTTGACTCCGCCTAATTACTAGGAGTAGGTCAAACGCGGTCAACCTCGGCCAGAATTGGATCTAGTAGGTCAACTCGGGCCTAGTTTGACTTAAATAATAATATAACATAATTTCTATGCCTATCATATTAAAGAATGAATATCATTTTCACGTATTTTGTTATAAATATTAGTAAATTTGTGTTATTTGACATATATTTAATCTCCCAAAAGTAATATCTTTATAATTTAACATGTCCGAGTACTCCCCGAGTACTCTCCATGTAGAGCGAGTACTCTCAACTCCCCGGTCGACCGACTAGGGAGCGCCTAGCGACTTTTGCAACCATGATACGAAGTGCTTGCCTAGACAGAAAACCCAGAATACAGGCATTCACTCTTCCAGTTTGCACGTGTTCACATTATTTAAAACCCAAAACGTTGACGAGATTTTGAAAATTTGAAGGCACAAGGCCAAAAATTTAGTCAAACTGGAAGGGTTCAAAACCTTACAAAAGAGGGTTAAAAACCTTGTAATAAATCATCCAAAAACAGATGATTGTTTTTCAAAAATCGTTTCGAAAAATTTGGTTTCTTGTTTTGATAATCACCTAAGGATAGGTGATGTACATGTTTTAAGATCTAAACACAAGATAACTTGTGTTAGGGTCCTAGAAAGGTTATAGTCTAGGTCAAAGCATTACTAATAACCTAATTCCCTATAACCATTGGCTCTGATACCAACTCTTCTGTCACACCCCGACCACGTATAACATACAAAACGTGGCGGAAAACGTCGGGGAGTGTTGTAACAGAATTAATTGTTTCATAACCATGGCATTCAAAGTTGTATTTTATTTATAAACACAAGAGTTTCATTGTTTTAAACAGGAATCAAAGAGTTTTTAACATAATTAAACATAGTCTATCTTCGTTTTAAATCTCTAAGGCACAGGTCCGCCCTAGTGTCATGATCGTCATCCTACGGAAAAGCTCCTGAAAACACATGTGAAAATAGGTACGTCAGCATAAAAATGCCTGTGAGATACATAGGTTTTGTGAAAATAGGATTCATGACTTAAGTTTAAGAAATGTTTAGTTATGAACCTTGTAATTTGATTTTGTTTTGTAAATCGCTTGAAAAACAATAAGTTTAGATGATATGTATAAGTAAAAGAATAAGGTATGGTTAAATGAATAACCATGTAAAATGAGTTGTATAAAATAAACCGTATTGTAAAACAAAGTCTTGTGAAAACATGTTACTTGTATAAAATGTATAAGTCCAAAATCAATGATTTAAATAACGCTATGATATGTAATATAATACAAACACTTATATATAGGAAGTACCAGCGGCGTATCCACCATGCTTGTATCATATTACTCACATTTCGTTACTTAAGTCACTTAACCAACCAACAATGTATAATGTCTATGTTTAAACCAATTGTCAAAAGTCCTTGTATAAACCATGTCAAATGTTGATAGACCAAAAGTAGTCAAGTAATGTGTAACAAATGTTATGTCTTGTAAGTAAAGTATTGTCAAATAGTCCAAATGTAGAAATGTACAAAACAAAGTATTTTGAATGTATCAAAAAGTTATGTTTCGCAAAGTAATACATGTTACATTGATACAAACATTTATGTGGTAAGTTAACGCATACATTCAAGCCTTGAGACAGTCGGATAACCCTTTCAGTCAAGGTTATCAAAAGAAATGTTTTCGGATTCAGTCATTCCTTACATCCAAACAAACCCGGGATGTCAGGAATGGGATTTGTCAAGTCCTATGGTACCAGTACTTACTACCGAGCGGCGTAGCTAATGTTAATGAACGTATAATAGTCTCGTTTGTGCAAACCAAATGTCATAGAAAAAGTGAACATGTTATATAAAAACAATGTACTAAGTATGCTAAGTTAACATACAAAGCAGAAAAGTCATGTAAATCAATGTGCTAGCATGCTATCAGTTAACATACATAGCAGAAATGTAATGTAAAACAATGTACTAAATATGCACACAATGGACATACATAGCATGAAACGTAATGAAATCATGTACTATAATGTACTAACAAACATAGCAGGTATATGACGTGAAAACAGGAAAGCATGAAAGTAACAAGTAGGCACATGTGTTTCACCCCAAAATGTTTGGAAAACAGTAAAAGAGGGGTCTATGTACTCACTTGAGATTGCTCAGAAGTCCTAAGATAACCACCAAGCAATGCTAGAGATCTCGGAATATCAAACGGCACCTAATATAGGTAACTACATTAATAAACCGGACCTAAATTGGAAGATCGGATAGAATGAGGGTTCGTAAACCAAATGAGTATGGGAACTCATGTAGTATGGTTTAACAAAGCCTACATACTAAATGAAACCTATCCTAAGTGCTTACGACCCATTACGACCCGTTTAGGTAGCTTATGCTACTTTAACGCGTCGTTCGCGTGAAACGCGTTCGGGCCGCCTAACTAGCCCTATGATAAGTAAAATATGCCTTAACATGTCTAATATGGTTGTCAAATCAGTTTAGATGTCAAAAGTTATGTTACATATGTTTAAAAATGAATTTTGGCATAAAGGGGTATTTTGGTAATTTACCTAAGGCATATAAATTACCTATCATACAACTACTTAAACGTAGCGACCATAAGGTATAACCTCAGAGGGTTATTCCCTATATACTATGGTCACCTAATGTATTTGGTCGGATCCTAATGATCGACCAAATGGGTCGGGTTCGAAAGTATAAGCGATTGTTTAGATCGCTTACCTTACGACCCTATACAAGCACAACTAAAAGTGACGAGCTAAGCATGTTAAAACATGCTTAACTAAGTTTAGAAAACAGGTTTGGTATCAAAACAAACGGTTTTGATACCCATAAGTAGTTTGGTTACAAAATACGCAAGAATACGTATTCTGACCGAAACTACGACTCGTCACTGAGACTAGATAACGTGGTAATCAGTAGGTATAGTCACTAGGGACTATAACCATCGTGATCACGCTCACGTTATGAAGTTCAAACGAACTTCGCATCGACCATAAACTGGTCAATGCAGAAAGTCAAACAAAGTTTGACTTTCGGACTCGAAAGCGATAAAAGAACGAAAGAATACTTACGAAAGGTCCCCGAATGCTAATCTAGATCCAAATAACTCAGGTATGAAACAATGGTTTCAACTTAGAGTCTTTTAGATCAGATTCTAGTGAGGAATGAGTGAAAATGGGTTGGGTATTTATAGTAAACCCACAACCGTTAGGATCGTTTCTTGGAAAAGGGGGCACGATCTAGGCCGTACACTTGTCAAAATGTTGTGGTAACTAATTTTGGCCACCATAGGAGATTAACATGTGGCACTTGACCTTTGGGAAGTGTTAGGGGCTGCTAACTTATGTTTAAAATGGCTTTTTGCTGCATTTTTTTTTTTTTTTTTTTTTTTTTTTTTGCAGTTTTGCAGTTTTGGTTCCTGAGCGCGTATCGTCGTGTTTTGGCACTTCTAACACCCGTCAAGCCCATTTTTAAGCTTCACAAGGATGTTAAAGTATAGGGAACATGAAACATGCTCAGAAATATGCCGGATGTCGGTTCGTTTAGCCGCACAATCGCGTTGTTCGGTTAATTACGACGGAATGCGCATAAGCGTGAAAAACGATCCAAATTGCGTGACGAATGGATTTTTCTCATGCCAAACACTAAACTAAAATATTTTAGTGCTTACATAAGTTTTTGGATGTCCGGATGTATTCAGACCGTAACTTATGCGCGAAAATGCAAACTTGTGCATTTTTTTTTGACACTTTTAGTCCCTGAATGACCCAAAAGTTTATTTTAGCACACCGAACACCTCAAAGCCTATTTCTAAGCTATGTAAAGGATATTTAAGGTGTGTTTAACTTATGGTCATGTTCCGGAATGTCTGTTACAGTTCAAATTGGCATACTTTCGTAGTTTGTCAAGTTTAGTCCCTGTAAGCGAATTAACTTGTTTTTGCCATACCAAAGCCTTCAAAACTTATTTCTAAGTTATGTAAAGGTTATTTAAGGTATGTTAAGTATATGATGATGTTCCGGAGTATTTTTCGCGTTAAACTGGTTACGTTTACGCACCAGTTTGCGTATAACTCTCCAGAAAGCGATATAGAGTTTTAAATTGAATAAAAGTCAAAACATGAAAAATGTAAAACACAACCAAACAAACATTGGGATCAAATAACATTGTTTTATTGATAATAGAACTGTTCATAATGATTACAAGCACAGATGTTACAGAAACGATACCATCTGGGTGGTCATTGGCCGCCTCACAAAATCTGCACACTTCCTTGCGATCAAGGCAATGGATAAGTTCTCTCAACTCGCTGCTGTTTATCTGAAAGAAGTGGTTTCTAGGCACGGGGTGCCAACCTCTATCATCTCTGATCGTGATCCGCGTTTCATATCTGATTTATGGCAGTCGATGTATAAATCGTTCGGCTCACGCCTCGACATGAGTATTGCTTATCAACCACAGACGGATGGTCAGAGTGAGCGAACCATCCAGACACTTGAAGACATGCTGCGAGCATGTGTGATTGATTTTGGTATGGGCTGGGAGAAACATTTGTCGTTAATCGAGTTCTCCTACAACAACAGTTACCACACTAGCATCCAGGCAGCTCCATTTGAAGCGTTGTACGGCTCGAAATGTCATTCCCCACTCTGTTGGGCTGAGGTAGGTGACAGCCAGGTCACAGGTCCGAAACTTGTTCTTGAAACTTCAGAAAAGATTGTCCAGATCAGGAACCGTATGGCAGCAGCACGCGACCGTCAGAAAAGCTACGCCGACAAGCGTATGAAGCCTTTGGAATTCGCAGTTGATGACCGTGTTATGTTGAAGGTATCACCCTGGAAGGATGTGGTGCGTTTTGGAAAACACGGCAAGCTTAACCCTCGTTATGTTGGGCCATTTAAAATTCTAGAGCGAATTGGTAAGGTGGCCTACAAGTTGGAGTTACCTGCTGAGCTGGGTAACGTCCATGATGTCTTCCATGTCTCCCAGTTAAAGAAGTGCTTGTCTAATGAAACACTTGTGGTACCGTTTCAAGAGCTAAAAATCGACGACAAGTTGCAGTTTGTAGAAGAACCAACAGAAATTATGGACCGGGAGGTCAAGGTCCGTAAGCATACCCGAATTCCGATCGTGAGGGTTCGTTGGAACTCAAGATGCGGACCGGAGTTCACATGGGAACATGAGGATCAGATGAAGCTCAAGTACCCACATTTATTCCCAGATGACAAGTCCAAGTCTGGCAAATCTAAGTCTGGCACAACTAGTGAATTTCGGGACGAAATTCCCATTCAAGTTGGGGATGATGTGGCACCCGCGGAAAATCCACAGTCATCCTGAGCTAACACCTTTCGGGTTTGGAGTACTTGTCAAATTTCGGGACGAAATTTCTTTCAAGTTAGGGATGATGTGACAACCCGAGATTTCAAGGTCTTTCCCTTTGCACATCACTGATTTCATAATCTTGTTTCACAATTTGATTCATGTGGTGTCAAGTGTAGTTTTGTGAATGACCAATAGTTATGTGTTATGTGTTAACAGTTATGTGTTATGTTTGATGATTGCATGTGTGGTGTTAATATAATTGAATGTAGTATAATTAAGATGAATGCAAAGTTCTTTGTCATCCCTAGTCCCAACGAAAAACCAGACTTTCGCCACCCTTGGTCTCAACGAAACATGTCTTTCGTCGAGAATGTCTTTCGCCACTAAGGGGGCTTCGGCCCAGAGAGAGTCACGGCCCAAATCCCTTTTATATTACAACTTATGATCAATTACGTAAAACGCATAAAACCCTAGAGACTCCCCTTCCTTGCCAAACTTTGTGTGACGGCAATCATAGAGAACCTCAAGCATCTTTCATCTCGATTTATCTAAGCCTTTCGGTATCACGGTTAGTGTATAACCCTACTGTTCGATGTAATCTGATGTGGTGTTTTGTGTATATGGTTAGGGTTTTCATAAACATTGTGAATCTAGAACTGTTATGCTAAGAATCCGATGATTGTATGTGGTATTGTTCATATGAGGGTGTGATAGATTTTGTGCAATGAATTGATAGCATGGTCAATATTTTATATGCTTAAATGATGAAACTGTTAGGATTGAACCGATTCGAATGATGTTAATTGTTATGATAGTAATGATGATATAAACATGTGGATTATTAATGCCGTGTTGCGTGTTAATGATAATTGGAAGCTTGATGATTGGTCATTGATCATGTTGAAATCGCTGATGATGATTAGGGTGCTAGGAAAACGTGAAATCGTAACTGATTGAATCTGTAACTATTTTGCTCGACGAAACAGGATAGACTTTTGTCATGCTATATCTCAACGAAACAAGAAGTGTTTCGCCATTGTTCATCTCGACGAAACATGATGTGTTTCGCCATAGTTCATCTCGACGAAACATGAAGTGTTTCGCCACACCTTAGCACGACGAAACCTAGGGTTCTTCGTCAGATGGTTATTCGTCGAAGAATAATCTGTTAACTATTGTGTGACTATTGTGTATTATATATGGGATATGGACACATGTATGAACTGAGTATACGTTATGTGATGCATGGCAGTGCTTGTAATGAATGTGATCTCTGATATACCTGGCATAATTGATAAATCGTGAAACTAATTGTTATTGGTAACCTCGGTAGGGTTGATTGATTAACTGGGTGGTAACTTAGCATACCGAGTAATCCAAGGTGAGTTCACTAATCTTGAGCATGCCTCCCGGTGGTTGGGACAGTCAGTGGGTATCCCGGGGAGGGACAAGTCTTTTGGGTAAAACTGGAATGTTGGATAATACTCTCACCCTATCACTCTTAAGTCCCATCTTTTGTTACCGGAGAGGTAACGGGGTATTAGTTGGTAGCGCTACTTAGGTTTGGCACCCTCACCCCGTACCGGAGAGGATGGGTGTGAACTAATGACCCAGTCATGCCTAGTGTTTTGATAGGAGCACTGGGGAACGGGCAAAACATACATTAGGAGACGTCTTGTTCAGTAACGAGATATTATCAACATCACTTTCGGATTTGTTAACAAACTGGATTAAACACTTGGTAACTAACGTTTTCATAAAACTGTGAACTCACTAGCGTTATCTGACACACTTGTTGCATGCTCGCAGGTCGTTAGGTGCTATGGACGAGGAACTTGCTATCTGGATGGCTGGAGTGGTCATGGGTTGTGTCGCTTGGATTTACCAGTCTTATTTACCGAATTTGCATACATTGGTTTTTGAAACGTTGAACAGTGTTTTACTATTTGCTTCCGCTGTCACTATTTAACTTGGATTATGATCTATGAATGTTTTATTTAATGAATGGGAATTTTGTTAAACATCTTATGGTTAGTTCAATGTGATTGGTGGCTGGATCCTGGAACATCACACGCCTAGCTGGGTCACCGCATGTGGTATTTTGGGGGTGTGACAGCGAAGCCTTCCATGGTTTCCGTCGCGGGGTGTGACAGGGTCGGCGAACAGCCCTATATAAGAAGGCCTCAGCCTTCAGTTTACGTCGCTCATTTCCCACAATTCTCTCTCAATTTCTATATAGTATAAGCTATACTCGGGCATTATACCCCCTAATTAGCGAAGTTCTGCCTCGTTGTAAGTAACATAACCCCCGGTTACGTATTAGATACACTGCCCGATTGATCTAGGGTTCCGTAACGGCTGTGGTGGTTCTGCCCGACGTAGTCGTTGGAATACCGTCTCGGGGAGGGTATTACTAATGTAAATATTGGGTTATTATACTAACGCGTGTGCATTTGTCTAATTAATAGATAATCCCCAGGAAATCCTTAAGGAAAACCCTAAGATAGCAATGTGAGTAATCTCCTTTTTTTGTAAATTGTTTTTACAAAACCTCATATGATTAAGATTATACTAAACAGTGATTGAGTATTTGTATTCTACAATTATCGTCGGTATGTTGGGGTTTCGTATACAAAATTTGTTACTACATTGTGAGTAGTAACATGACCACAAGTCGGGTTGACAGTACCGTGGGTGGTAATTAAAGTAGATGGAAACAAATGTAATTGCGCGACCGCCCTCAATACTGTAAAACGGTTTTACCTGTCTTGATTAAACTGGGATTCACTCACCAGTATTTCCCACTGACAAAATGTTTTTAAACGTGTTTCAGGTAACCAAATGTGAAAGCCAAATAGAAGCCAGCTGGACAACACTGAAGGCTTGGAAAAGTGGCAATAAAAGTTACCTAAATAAAGAGATGTTTTTATTTAAATAAAATAGGGTTTATCCCTATGAAAATGTGTGTACTTGAAACTTGGGAATTTCCCATGTGTTTAATATTATAAAAGCGTGATATTTTACTCTGATAAAATATTTCCTAACTACGGTCCTGACGTAATTTCCGCTGCCAAAATGATAAACACCGATACCACTGAAACTGGTCGCGGCCGCCCGTTCCCTGGTTGTAAGGGGGCGGGGTTGCGACAGAAGGTGGTATCAGAGCTAAGCCACTTACTCAGCCACAGAAGTGTTCTGCTAACACCAAAATTTATTCAATATGTTAGGAAATAATCTACGGGATTACGTGTATATCTGTATATTATTGTTGTGTGTTATTTGACTATTTGTTAGTTTACAGTATGAGCGACCAAGGACCTTTCGATGCCTACCATCAGTTGTCCAACTCACCTAGAAACGAAGGCACCTCTTCACAGCCTACCCTCTCAGGGTATTCGGCTGACAATGAATACGGGATATTCGTGTTCAAGGCTCAATCTGAAGAGCCATTCCCTCCTAAGAAGAGAGGATGGTTCAGCAGAGGTGCGCATGAACGTAGGAAGAAGATGAAAAAGTTACAACAACAGCGAGTTTTAGCAGCCACTAAGAGAGAAACAGATGCTCACACCCAAGATATGCTCAATAGGAGTCTAGCAAATTTTCACATTCTAGCAACTACAGCTGCATACCCTAATTTAGAGCAACTCATAGCACCCCAACCATTACCCTTGTTTCCCACACAACAAATGGAGATTGAAGTTAACTCAGAAAACCAAATCCCAGCACCAGCTTTTGACCCGACTGAGATACCTAGAGTACCAGCACCCAATCCCTTAGACCCAGACTACGACCCGTGGTTTGACGACCATAGGGATTACCAGCAACGCTACCCAATACCAGAGGAAACCATGTCAAACCTAGCTGCTTACCCAGGTCTGGACCCTCTATATCCCTATTATGATAATGATCAATACATTAGGGAAATTATAGAGAATCCATATCCTCAGGAAGACCCGATGCCACAGTACCCAGATCCCATACGAGCACCTGCACCACCCATGAGCACTGAGAATGTGCAAGAACTCCAAACATTTGGTGAGGAGATTTTAGAAGAGAGCGAAAGGATGAGACAAATAGGGGAACGACTCGTCTGGAAATATGACGAGCGTAATATGGAATTTTGGATGAACCCCTATCACTAATAATAATATAATAATAAATATATATAATATGCGTGTATGTTTGAAAAAAAATGATAATATATATATTGTAGTATAGACCACCTCGTGGTTAGTAATGCATACTAGTATTGTATTTTATTCCAGTTGTACTTGTAATAAATATAGATGCATACTATAAAATAGAGTAAGTCGCAATGCTCGACGATTTTGGATCAACATGCTTGTTGTGTGATTGTTTCATTGGATATTTTTATGCAATATTAATACTTGGTAATTGTTTAAAATCCAGGTGGCTGACGCAGCAAATCCGGAAAACCAGAATAATGAAAATCCAATAAATAATAGTGAAATTCGACACCTTGTAAACCAAGGAATTAGAGATGCTATGCCAGCTATTATCCAAAATGTTAGGGATGCAGAAAATAATGATAAAAGTGGTAATGGAAGTAAACGAACCCATATAGAACCTAGTCACAGCGTGCACAATGGACCCATTTTTCAAATGCACATTCCCAAAAGAAGAAGAACCATGTCTTATGGTTGTTCTTACAAAGAATTCTGGTCCTGTAAACCAATGGAATTCTCTGGCAATGAAGGGGCCATTGCAGCTTTACGCTGGATAGAAAAGACTGAGGCAGTCTTAAAAATAAGAAGTGCGCAGAAGAAGATAAGATAATGTTTGCCTCCAATCTGTTTAAAAACTCAGCCTTAGAATGGTGGAACAATATCCTCCAGTCTAGGGGAAGTGACAGGATTTACAATATGGAATTGGAGGAATTTAAAAATATGGTAGAAAGAAAATTATGTCCTCCCAATGAAAAGGAACAGATAGCAAATAAGTTCTTAAACCTTAGAATGACTGGAGTGGATAGTAAGGGGTACACTACTTTATTCTTTGAATATGTTAGAATAGTACCAACCCTTGCATCACCTGAACCAGTATTAATCTCCCGCTACATCTGGGGATTAATCAGTGAGATAAGGCATGTAGTCAAGGCAGCTAAACCTCAAACCATAGAAGAAGCTGTAGAACTAGCAAACACCTTGACTGATAAATTAGTGCGTACACGAGAAGAAGACCAGAAGAGAAACCTAGCTCAAAGGATTACCCAAGAATTTTGCTACTGTAATTCCAACCGTGGGAAAAATGTAGGTTCTACCTCTTCACCTTACTGCAAGGCTTGCAAGAAGAAGCATTCAGGAAGATGCTCCACTTACTGTAATTTCTGCAAGATACCAGGACACAAGGAAGAAGATTGTAGGAAGAAACCTAATAATGGAATGTGCTTCAACTGTGGAGAAAAAGGTCACATCAAGCCGAACTGTTCGAAACTAGCTCCAGCCATGAACAACAAGACTACTAAAAATGCTAGAGCATTTGTTCTAACTACAGAAGAAGCAAAGATGATCCCGGATGTGATCGCCGGTACGTTTTTAGTTAATGATGTTTTTGCTAAAGTATTATTTGACTCTGGTGCAAACCAAAGTTTTATTAATACTTAATTTTGCAAACTTCTCAATCGACCATTAACTAAACTCCCACAAGAATGTCTAGTAGAGACAGCAAACGGGGAAACCATTGAGATTTCTGAAATCTTGCAGGGAGCAAGAATAGAATTTTTAAATCAAAAATTTATTGCAAACCTTTACCCAATGAATCTGGCAGGATTTGATGTTGTATTAGGAATGGATTGGTTAATAGCCAATAAAGCCAGTATTCTATGTGATCAAAAGTCAATCCAAGTAAATTCACCAAGGGGTGAAAAGATCACAATTAAAGGAGATAAGCCATCTAGATCCACGAAATTCATCTCTGTGATGAAAACAGCAAGTTACATAAAAAAAGGATCATTAGTGTATTTGATTTCCATAATCACTAACACTAAAGGAAAAGAACTAAAAGATATTCCAGTAGTATCCCAGTTTCCAGATGTGTTTCCAGAAGAATTACCAGGGTTACCGCCAGACAGGGAAGTCGAATTCAGAATCCACCTGCTACCAGGAACAACACCAATTGCCAAAGAACCTTACCGTTTGGCATCTGCAGAAATGCAAGAACTGAAGAAACAATTAGATGAATTGTTGGAGAAAGGATTCATACAGCCAAGCTCATCGCCATGGGGAGCACCGATCTTATTCGTCAAGAAGAAAGACGGTTCAATGTGTATGTGCATTGACTACCATGAATTGAACAAGGTCACGATTAAAAATCGGTATCCATTACCAAGAATCGATGATCTGTTCGACCAGCTGCAAGGAGCTCAATTTTTCTCAAAGATCGACTTACGGTCGGGATATCATCAATTAAAGGTACAGGAAGAGGACATTCCTAAGACCGCTTTCAGAACAAGGTATGGCCATTATGAATTTACTGTCATGCCATTTGGTCTAACCAATGCCCCAGCTGCACTTATGGACATGATGAACTGAATATGTAAGCCATATTTGGATAAATTCATAATTGTCTTTATAGATGATATTCTCATTTACTCCAAGAATAAGGAGGAACATGCAGCGCATCTGCACGCACTTCTAAGTTTATTGAGAAAGGAAAGCTTTATGCGAAGTTTTCGAAGTGTGAATTTTGGTTAGAAAAGGTACAGTTTCTTGGACATTTAGTCAATCATGAAGGAATTCATGTGGATCCCACAAAGATCGAGGCGATTACCAAATGGAAAACCCCTGAGTCACCAACCGAGGTTAGAAGTTTCTTAGGATTGGCCGGTTATTACAGAAGATTTATTCGAGATTTTTCTAGAATAGTCATTCCCTTAACTAAATTAACCTGCAAATCAGTTAAGTTTGAATGGGGACCAAAACAAGAAGATGCCTTTAGAATCCCTAAGTAAATATTAACCAACGCACCCATACTAGCGTTACCTGAAGGAACTAAAGACTTTATAGTCTATTGTGACGCTTCTAAATTAGGTTATGGGTGTGTGTTGATGCAACGTCAAAAGGTTATAGCTTACACCACTAGACAACTTAAAAATCATGAAGAAAATTATTCAACCCATGATTTAGAATTATGAGCTATAATTTTTGCCCTTAAGATTTAGAGACAGTACCTTTACGGTAGTAAGTTTACCATTTTCACTGATCATAAGAGTTTAAGGTATGTTTTCGGGCAAAAGGAATTGAATATGAGACAAAGACGCTGGATGGAAATACTTAGTGATTATGATTGTAATATCCAGTATCATGCAGGAAAGGCAAACGTAGTAGCTGATGCTTTAAGTCGAAAGTATCACGAAAAACCAAAAAGAGTACGTTCTCTTAAACTAAATTTGCAAGTAGATTTAAATGAACAGATTAGAAAAGCACAAGAACCAGTGATCAAGGATGATACTGAAAAGTTGAAAGGAATGATTAAGGAACTAGAACAAGGAACATATAGAATTTGGAGATTCCATAAGAAAAGAATGTGGATACCTAAATTAGGAAACCTACGTCATCGTATATTAGAAGAAGCCCATAAGTCTAAGTATACGATGCATCCTGGAAGTGATAAGATGTATCAAGACTTAAGAAAGAATTTTTGGTGGATAGAAATGAAAAAGGATATAGCAGCATATGTTGCAAAGTGTCTACCCTGTTCACAAGTTAAAGCTGAACATCAGAAACCCTCAGGTTTGTTGCAACAGTTAGAAATGCCAGTTTGGAAATGGGAATTGATAACAATGGACTTTGTTACCAAATTACCCAAAACAAGAAAAGGTAATGATACAACCTGGGTGATTGTAGACAGGCTAACTAAGTCAGCTCATTTCCTACCCATGAAGGAAACTTTCAGTATGGAACAATTAGCTAAATTGTATGTAAATGAAATAGTTTCACTACATGGAATTCCTTTATCAATTGTTTCTGATAGGGATAGCCGTTTTACCTCTCATTTTTGGACAAGTTTCCAAAAAGCAATGGGAACCAAGTTAAATCTAAGCACAGCTTACCATCCTCAAACGGACGGACAAAGCGAAAGGACAATTCAAACAATGGAAGATATGCTTAGAGCTTGTGTAATTGATTTCAGAGGTAATTGGGACGATCACTTACCATTAATAGAATTTTCTTATAATAATAGTTATCACACAAGTATCAATGCTGCACCATTCGAAGTACTTTACGGACGAAAGTGCCGAACAACAGTCTGTTGGGCAGAAATTGGAGAAAAACAATTATCCGGGCCTGAAATAGTGCAAGAAACAACTGACAAGATAACTCAAGTCAAGGAACGATTGAAAGCAACACCTGTCGACAGAAGAGTTATGCAAATGACAGACGAAAGCCATTGGAATTTCAGGTAGGAGACAAAGTGTTATTGAAAGTCTCTCCTTGGAAAGGAGTGGTAAGATTTATCAAAAGAGGAAATCTAATCCCCATGTATATTGGACCTTTTGAGATTATTAAAAGAATAGGACGTGTAGCCTATCAGCTACAACTGCCAGAGGAAATGGCAGGAATACATGATGTATTTCATGTATCTAACCTCAAGAAATGCTTAGCTGATGAATCAATGATAGTACCTCTTAAGGATATAGAGGTAAATGAAAAGCTTAAATTTGTAGAGAAGCCTCTACAGATTGAAGACAGAAAGGTCAAGAATCTTAAACATAAAATATTAGTTCTGGTCAAAGTGAAATGGGATTCCAAGAGAGGATCGGAATACACATGGGAGCTTGAATCAGAGATGCAAATGAAATATTCATACTTGTTCCAGTAGACCTCGAAGACGAGTTCTAAAACAAGGTGGGGAGGATATAACAACCCTCTAAAATAAATCCGACACCCTAAAAATATTTAAAATATCCCAATACGTCCTAAAATACACACCGTATACGAAAACAGGCCCCGAATAATTTTATTTTTATTAAAATTAATTAAAAACAAAATTTAGTGGGTCGTCGCGGGGCGCGACAGAGTCCTTGAGGGCGGTCGCGGGGCGCGAGCGCTTGGCCACCCGCCCTCACCCGGTGCCGCCACATGTCGGATTCTTGTCAAGCCTAGCATTCGAGTCAGCCAAGCAAGGGCCTACCCTAGCTGGCGTCGCGGGCCGCGAAGCCTTCCCTGGTTTCGGTCGTGGGCCACGACAACGTCAGCGAACAGCCCTATATAAGAAGGCCCTCAGCCTTCAGTTTACGTCGCTCATTTCCCACAATTCTCTCTCAATTTCTATATAGTATAAGCTATACTCGAGCATTATACCCCCCTAATTAGCGAAGTTCTGCCTCGTTGTAAGTATTAAAACCCCCGGTTACATATTAGATACGCTGCCCGATTGATCTAGGGTTCCGTAACGGCTGTCGTGGTTCTGCCCGATGTAGTCGTTGGAATACCGTCTCGGGGAGGGTATTACTAATGTAAATATTGGGTTATTATACTAACGCGTATACATTTGTGTAATTAATAGATAATCACCATGAAATCCTTAAGGAAAACCCTAAGATAGCAGTGTGAGTAATCTCTTTTTTTTTCAAATTGTTTTTACAAAACCTCATATGATTAACATTATATTAAACAGTGATTGAGTATTTGTATTCTACAATTATCGTCGGTATGTTGGGGTTTTGTATACAAAGTTTGTTACTATATTGTGAGTAGTAACATGACCACAAGTCGGGTTGACAGTACCGTGGGTGGTAATTAAAGTAGATGGAAACAAATGTAATTGCTCGACCGCCCTCAATACTGTAAAACAGTTTTACCTGTCTTGATTAAACTGGGATTCACTCACCAGTATTTCCCATTGACAAAATGTTTTTAAACGCATTTCAGGTAACCAAATGTGAAAGCCAAATAGAAGCCAGCTGGATAGCACTGAAGTCTTGGAAAAGTGGCATTAAAAGTTACCTAAATAAAGAGATGTTTTTATTTAAATAAAATAGGGTTTATCCCTATGAAAATGTGTGTACTTAAAACTTGAGAATTTCCCATGTGTTTAATATTATAAAAGCGTGGTATTTTACTCTGATAAAATATTTCCTAACTACGGTCCTGATGTAATTTCCGCTGCCAAAATGATAAACACCGATACCACTGAAACTGGCCGCGGCCGCTCGTTCCCTGGTTATAAGGGGCGAGGGTTGCGGCATTAACCACTATCATTTAGTATGCAATCAAAGACAATGAAATCATGTATCCTCATTATTCCTCACAAATCCTTTCCATCCTTCCTAGTCTATCCCAGACTAGCCCACAAATGTAAACCTTGCAATCATGTTTCTTGTCTTTTCCTTTGTAAAAATGTTTGTTCCATTGATCTGGGCGTTTCGTGTGTGCAATGAAAACACGTTGTAAAAAGACTTTTCATGAGATCCCTAAGGATTGTAGTCTAGACTCGAGAAAGAATCCTAGTTCGCTACAATCGAAGCTCTGATACCAAACTGTCACACCCTGAGTTTTGCGGAAGCGTGATTATGTGTGACTTGCTTAATATCATTGCATTCAACCATAACAAACATCTATATGATAAAACTAAAGATGTTCATCCATTAATTTAAGTTTAAAACATCACAAATGTCATTGTCTTAAAACCCAAACACAGACTTCAAATCCATAATACAAACCAAGCAAATTGTTTAGAGTTTCATAAGGACTCGACCCGAGGCATTAATAAAAACCAGGCTTTGAAAGATGTGTCTTATCCAGGATAAGACACGCTTATCCAAACCCTTAGACTCCAGATGACATCTTTTATTCCCAACATCACTTAAAACCTCCAAACGCCCGCCAGATCCACATTTAATTTCCTGAAATACATCTAGTTTGAAAACATCTACAAAAGTTGAGCGAGTTCATGTGTTTTGTATGTGTGCATGAATAAACCTTTGAAATGAGTGTAAGTATCTATGTTTTGTAGACCTGGTATGAAAGCAAACAAGGAAACAGTTCAATCAATAGTTTGCAAGGCCATTAACATGTGTGCAACGGCGTAGGAAGGCTCAAACCTAGCAGATTTTGTACCAGGCCTCCGGCTGTAAGACATAGTCACCTCATGGGCCAAACCCCGATCCACATGGGTGTGGGCTCGCTACACCCAAATAGATCTATCACTCATGCCCCTCGGTCCTAACACGAGGATTAATGGTCTTAAGAGTGCGCCTACTCATTCACATGATCTAACAGTACATTCCTTAGCTAACCATACCAATTTTAACCGTTTGTAAACATTTTGTAACATGTACTTCACCCCCGAAGTTATAAAACAAAAACAGTTAAAAGAAAAAGGGGGACATGAATTCACAGTTTTGCATTCTTCGAATCCGACTGTAACTCAAAGTTTCCTCTGGTGTACACGACTACCTACAACGTACTACGGTTTATTAGACGAGCGGGTCGTGCCTTGACTTAGTATTAATTAGTGTCTTTGAGTTACGTTTCATTATGTCTTTAATATTATTCCAAGTTATATAATTATTTGTTAAAATAATAAATATTCTAACTTAAATTATATTTATTAAATTTTGGAATAATAGTTAAAATAATATATTTTAACTTGTTACTTTTTATGTATTTATACATGTATATCATTTCCAAGGATGGGTGTATTTGTATTCGTATTCTTATACTTGTATATTTTTGCTAAGTATCGGTGGCGTATTCCGATGTGTATTTATACGTACGAGAATACGCATTTTCTTGTAATTATTAAGTATTTTATACTTAACTTTTCCGGGATAATATTTCTAATAAAAATACATCAATATATATATTTTCAAAATATATATTTTAAGAATATTACATAGAAAAAATACTTATAATTTTCCCTTGGCAAAATATTTATAAATCTGATACAAGTCTCAAAAATAGTATATTTCCAAGTCTAACTTAGAAAATATATATAAACTTATTTTCACCCAAAAATAATGTATTCCATGTATATTCAAGAAAATATATATATTTTATTCATCCAAAAATAATATATCTTCTTATGGTCAAAAATATGATATAATTTTGTAATAATTGTAAAAATCATATTTTTGTTCTCTTGGTGTCCAAAATACCATTTTCCAAAATATACTTATGAATAAAATTTCCGGAATATTTTTGTGAGTTATATTCCTTTGTTCGGTTTCTCCAATATTTTGGGTATAATTTATATGTTCATTCTCTTGGAATTTTGATAATGTTTTGGATTGTAATTTTTGGTATTTTGATGAGTTATATTATTTCAAATCCTAAAATAATATAACTAATACACATAATATACAAATAATCACACACATGGTGACTTCTAAATATATATTTTCCTAAATTCATATTTAGTCATTTTTATTTACAAAAACCAACCTCCAATATTTATAATTTTTGTAACAAAAATTATGGCAAACTTTATGTGAAAATTCATGGTTTAAAATATACTTGTAAATATTTGTTTAAAAATATTTTTCTAAGTGTTTAATTTTTAGAAAAATTTTGCCATATTTTCCCCTAAAAATGAAGGTTTCCATGCCTTCAAGGCATATCATTTTCTTTTATAAATCAACACAATCAACAACAAATCAATCTACACTTACCAATTTGCCAAAATCAAGCATAAACTACTACCTCATGAACTTGAAAATTTATAAAAATGTGTAGTAACTTACTAGGGTTTTTAGTAAGCTTAGTTACCCTTTAAAGTGTGGTTGCTTATTTAAAAACTCCATTTTTGAAGAAATTAGATCTTCACAACTTGTAATTAAATTTTCTAAAAATGTTTCTTCTTGGATTTTTTCTTGTTAAATACATGATTCTTCACTTGATTAACCACTAAAAATATAGTTAATTTCTTTAAGAACCAAGATTAAATAAACTTTGTATTTTTAACTAAGTTTCTTGAAAAATCATTCTTATAATCATAGATTTACAAGACTTATACCTTACTTTGATTATCACTTAACAAGAAAACAACTTATACTTTCAAATTCATGATTCACATGAGGATGATCTATTGATCTTTAACATTTTCATCCTCTCATCTTGCTAGATTATGTTTTTAATCATTATCTAGCAAGATCAGATGATTATCAACATCAAAAACATGAGCAAACATCATCCAACAAGCATAACAACACATAAACATCATGATTTCTTATGATTTTAAGCTTATGTTCAAGTTTCAAGTTCAAGTGATGCGTGTGAAGTGTTATATATTTTAGGTGTATATTTTAAGCCCCTTTAACACTTATTTTTAGCCAAGTTTTAAATTTATAAAACACGATATTTTACTAACACTAAACACACATATGGGCAAGTGCACCCATCGTGAGCGTAGTATAGTGTTGGCAAGATACCGAGGTCGTCCAAGGACACAAGAGCTTTGAGTACCGGTTTATCCTCAACGTCTAATCAAAATAAAAAGTTTAGAAAAATGTTTTAAACTAAGAAAAATAAAAACTAACTAAAATGCTGAAAATAAAAATAAAAAACAGATAGACAAGATGAATCACTTGGTTCCGACTCGTATCTAGTGTAACCTTTGATTATTTCCGCACTTTTGCACATAATTAAGAGATTATCTTAGTTATTGTAGTAGGCCCCTCTTTTGAAGGTGACGTTACCCTCACCCCAGTAGTTTGAGTCAGCAAGGATACAATCCTAAAAGGGTGGATTATTGGAAGATAATGAATTAAGTTATTAATGCAATATTATGGTAGGCCCCTCTTTTGGAGGTGACGTTACCCTCGACTAAGTAGTCTGAGTCAGCAGGGATACAGTCCTAAATAGCCGGGTTATAGTATTAATAGTAGTTAACTTATGAGAGGATCAAAGAGTTTGGACCCCCGCCATCCAATACCGTGAAGTATTGAAGGAGGTCCTACTAAATTTGACCCAGGTCCATTGCAGGACCTCTAAACGCTGAACAATGGCAAGACCTTTACCAAACCGTTCCCTTAACCCCCGACCAGGTAGCCAACATACCTCCATATAGACCGTGGAGATATGAATGGTGAAAATCTATTATTTTATATAGACAGTAAAATAATTTCAAGACACCACAGACAAACGATAAAGAAAGATCACCTTCAACATAAGCAACTAGTTATTAAAGTCATTAATACGAAACCAAATAAAAAGTGCAAAAGATTAGAAATAAAAAGTATTACACTAGACACTTTGTCTTCACCAAGTGATGTAAGAGACTTAGGCAAACATAGCCTTGATTGTCAAGAACTCTTACGATCAATCTTGGATCCCGAGACGACTCACACACTCTACGATGGACAATGGATGATGGTGGTGGATGATGGTGTTATGGTGGTGGTGGGTGGTGGGTGAAGTGTGAGAGAGGTGGTGTGCCAAGGGATGGTTTGAGCTTGAGCCAAGCACATCTATTTATAGGCTGAACAGAAGCTCGGGCACGGCCCCGTGTCCAGTGGGCACGGCCCCGTGTCCACATCCTTCTCTTTCTTCATTAAATGCAGCTTTGTCTTATTAGTTGACCACGCCCCCGTGTCCGCTGAGCACGACCCCGTGGTGCAGAGGAATCTTTGTACTATGCAGATTTGCTGGATTGTGCGAATCTTATAGTTGACCACGGCCCCGTGTCCGCTGAGCACGGCCCCGTGGTGGGCAATAGAAGCTTCTACCACTTTGTCTTTTCTGCTGACACTTGGGCACGCCCCCGTGCTGGCTGAGCACGGGGCGTGTTCAGTCTTCTGTCTTCTTGTTTTGCTTGGGAAGATGCTGTCGTGGGGTCAGGCATGTCACGTCTTGTTCCTTTTCTTGTATTTATGTTAGATTTTGATGTCTTTTTGCTTCTTTTGTTAATTTGAGCTCATTTAATCCTGAAAATACAAAAGGAAGACAAAAGCACACTTTTTCCAATATTAGTACTAAAAAGGTGTTAGTTTTATGCCTCATTTGATGAAATTTATATGTTAATATTTGAACACATCAAATACCCTCACACTTGAATCTTTGCTTGTCCTCAAGCAAAACTCTTTAATATGTGGCTGGCTATTTACACACCCAAATGGAATGGGTAGA
>JARYGA010010196.1:0-126054 GCA_030545235.1 Helianthus tuberosus
AGGGAAGGTAAGATTCGATCAGCAGGTAAGTTTCGATTCAACAACTTCGAAGAGATGGTGGCTAATCGAAGTTGTATAAAAAATCAGTAGGTAAGTTTCGATTTAACTTATGTAGATCTTTCATTTAACTTTGTTTTTTTTGCTGAAATCCAGAATTTTTTTATACAAAATTGGCCCAGCCGAGATATCGCGAGACAACCGATACGGTTTTGCAAGATATCGGCCGATATTTCGGCGTTGACCACCGATATTATCGTTGACCGATATATGACCGATATCGGAAACCGATATTTTGGTGAGGGGCCGATAACCGAGATATCGCCGAGATTAACTGCATAGTGCGTTCATCAATAAGTACGCTATATAAATGTCGGAGTATAGTGTAATTAATATAAAAACATGTTGTATTCATCTAATTACACATGTCTACTTAATATCGCATGCACAGCGAAAGAGTTTATTTGGTACCTTCGACTTCCTTCAAATAGTCGGAAAGACAATCTTGTCTTCTTTATTACGAACTTGCCAAATATGGGGTAGTTTTGTCGTCGAGGGGTGGGCACGTGCGTAAAGATGGAGAAAACATTGAGTGTACATGGGTTAGGTTGTTCACGAGCTGTCGTTTCACTAAAAGTTTGAATGAAGATTATCCAACATGAGTTTGAATCTAGTTAAAGCATGTTAAAAAAATAAATAAATAAATAAAAACCTTAAGTACAAACTTTATATCCCGAGATTGACTAGGCTCAAGAGCCTAAAGAAACCTATTACTTACACACACGCACGCACACACATATATCTATAATACATAAGAAATATAATAATAATAATAATAACAATAATAAGAAGAAGAAGGCAAATTGGATTTAAATAATTACAACTCACTGTTATTGGCCACTAATAATCACAACTCATTTAATCACTAATAATAATAACAAAAGTGAATAGTTCAGATTATTATTGGTGATTAAATGAGTTGGGATTATTTAAATCCAATTTGCATAGTAATAGTAATAGTAATAATAATAATAATAATAATACATATGCAAATGATTGTATATGTAGATAATCATCTAATAAACAATACATCAATCATATTTGCTCTTAGGTTAAATGAGTTAAGTTTGAGCTTAGACAATCTATAACGTAACATATATTTAAAGATTATATATATATATATATATAACGGATTTTTTGTTATTTTTAAATGTTTAATGATTTATACCAAGTAAATGTTAATAATTCTTTTTTGGTTTTATTACTATATTTTACTTTTTCGGCTAAATAATTACAATATTCGGTTATGTATATTTTTTAAATTTGGAATATGTTTATTTATGTTCGATTTCTAAATCAATCTTTATCATTCTTTAATTTGTAATTATTATTTATTAACTTCCTGATTTAACAAATTGTAACTATCATTTATTAACTTCCTAATTAACTACCTTTATGTGTTTATTGTCGAATATAAAAGATTTAGTTATGATAGTAATATAATTATCGAGCAAATTAAAACCAATCAAGTTATTATTTTACTAACTTTTAATTTTAAAGCATATATGTTATATTATATGAAATTCATTATTATTGAATAATTTTCAATTTTCAATTTGGTAAGCATTTTTTATTTTGTATGATAGGAAAATTTTTTAAATGAAATAAATAATTACTTGGTATATTACGATTTCAAATTCGAATTTTATCTTCCCTTTTCTCTATTAAATACTTGAATATGTTATCTTTTAATCAAATCAAATGTAAAATATACGATATTTTATTAAGTAATTTAACTGTCAAAATTATTTATTATAATAGATTCTAAATTCTAAATATCATTTTGTATTTCAATGATATTTAAATTGATTAAATTTTAAAGGTAGGTAAACGTGATATTTCTAACACATTTGATGTTAGTAGACTCTTCATCAACTATGATCTCGAATAAATTAATTTGTTTAAGACAAGGTATACTAAAATTGTTTCAGATTAAGAAATTACATTATCAATCATTACAAACATGTATACAATTTTATTTTGTATAAGATAAAACACATTAATAAATATTTAGGTATATTGAGAAACCATATTCAACATCAGCATCCAGTGACCAAGTTGGGTCATATGTTATTTCAAGCGTCGAGGATGAATTCCTTAACAACACTGATTTTACTGTTATAGTTTTTTCTCGGTACCAAAATAGTGGTATACTTTTTTTCATATATACTTTTTGATTTATGATGTCTTTTAGTTAGTATTTGGTTTGTTATGTTTTTCCTTAAGAACACTGATTTTACTCTTGTAGTATTTCTCGGTCCCATAATAATGGTATACTTTTTTTTCATATATACTTTTTGATTTATGATGTCTTTTAGTTAGTATTTGGTTTGTTATCTTTTATCATAAAAATAAGGTCTTGGTTATTGGGACAATTTCTGCCATTTGTAATGATAAGATTATAATGGTTGCAACTATTGTAAATCCCGTGTCAAGAAAACATTTGAGACAATTGAAAATGAGAATGGTTCAGGTGATGTGGAAGATAAGAAAGCTTTGGTTTGTACCAATCGTGGATGTGAAGGCGTTGATATTTCTCAATTCTTAGGTTACAATTTTACTCATTTTATACTTTATTAGATAAACAAAAAAAATTAATCATTCATGTTTTATTTCTTTGTAACGTAAACAAATTCAAGACACCCATTCACGTTCAATATTGTACTGGTATTGTGTGTGATACTTCGGGTTTTTACCCATACGTTCGATGTCCGAACTAAGAATCTTATGATTTAATTTATGTGAGTTAATCTTTGGATTGATGATTAACATATATTATACAAGTTAACTAAATTAAATGACTAAACTAATTAAAAGTTGACATGAGAGTATTGAATGACTTTGTTGCTTGAACATGTTTGCATGAATATGTATGAGTTATTGGACCATAACCTGGCTAGTCGCACACCCCTCCCTACAAGCCCAACACAGCCCAACAACCTCCCTTGGCGTTTCCCTAGCTAATCGCACAGTATACACCTCAATGGAGATGGGAGTGTGCGACATTTTTGAATTAGGTTATATAAAGACGAACGCAGCCGACACTTGGAATGTTTGCAATCATATTCACCAACTGCAATCCCTAGGAACCCTTCTTTCTCTCAAAATCTTCTCCCTAAAAACAACCTGCAACTTCAACGCCACCTCCGACCAAACATCATCGTCCCCAATCGAATCTCCGGTCAAACTTTTTGGCTCCGACCGAACCACCGGCGACACCTGTGCTCCGATCGTACCTCCGGCATATACCACCTTATTCCGAGCAGTCTCCGACGATCGCTACTCGGAACTCCGAACTCCGTTTCTCTCGCTCAGCTCACACACAGTTCCGACAATAGATTTTCAGGTTAGCCAGATTCCTGGTTCTTAATTTAAGAATCGAGCTTGATACTCTTGAAACATACATTGCATGAATCTGTTTGGATTGAATGTTAACGAATCTGTTAAATCTGTAAATGAGAAGAATATATGCATGTTAACCTGTTTGAGTCCGTGACACTTGATGCTTAATAGTCGATTATGATAAAGTGACGATGAAGTCCAAATTTGTTTAAATGATAGCTTTGATAAACCTCTGTTAGTGTTTTAAGTGGCGACGATGTTGATGATAATAGTGATAAAACAGTGATACTAAAACGATGATGGTGAAACCAGTTAATTGGTTAAATAATAAGAACGAGGATGTTTGAATAACTTTTCTGTGTATATGGTTAAGATGATGCCTGTTCAATGATTCATGTTGATGCTTTTAATTGCTGGGTTTTCTTGAAAATGTACAACCATGCATGCTCAGGGTACAACCTGGTCATGCACAGTTGAAGGGTTAGAATGAAGGAGCTAAGTTAATGGAACAGTGGCTTTTAAATAATAATCAATAGTTACTTAAGTGTAATAGGATTATGTGATGATTTAAAAGATTTGATAGTCCTTGTACAAGTCTCTTGGAGTCCTTGTTCTAAGTGGTGAATATGTTCCTACGGTGATGGTTCAAAGCTTATGCTCACACTTGTTAAATGTTTAAAGATGATAATGATGATGGATGATTTTTTAATGTGCATATTGTATGAATTGGGTTATGAACCTGCTATTCCTATTCTTGAAGATGAGTGTTAATGGGATTGTACAACCATAGGTGCATAATGTACAACCACCTCAATAGTGCATGTTAATTAAATGAATTTGTCTTTTCCTGTTTAATTCTAGTGAATATGAGGATTTTTGTTATTGATGTTGCACACTCCTTTCATGGCCCCACTTCATTTGTTTCACGTGACTTTGTCGGCCGCACAAACACACACTTAGGCAATTGTTTGTCATAAGACTTTTTGATCGCACAATTCCTACATGATCACACAATTCATGTAGTAATTCCTGAGTTGTTTTCAATCGCACACTTTTTATTCCTTTTCTTTCTTTGGTCGCACAAATAGTAACAGTCGCACACTTGATTTATAATCGCACACTCACTAACGGGCCGCCCAGTATATTGGGAATCATATGTGCATGAATGTATGATATGTGTTTGTGTGCTATATGCTAAATACATGTATACGTGATACTTGTGCTACGTGTTAAATACGTGTATACGTGCCAATACCTGAATGCGAACCTAATGAAAAATGTAATTATAATAGGACGTGGTTGACCGAACTTTAAAACAAGTAAACTATCTGTCGAGCAAACCGAGGTGAGTTCACACTTCTACAAGGCATGGGATTCCCGGTGGTTGGGAATGGGTAATTGAATGAAAGGAAACTTACGTATTCTTCTTGGTTAGAATACGTACCTCCACCCTCTTAATTGAAGGGTAACAACATTTGGAACCTGTGTGATCTCATTATATGGGACACGTACCTCCACCCTCTTAACTGAAGGGTGACAGCATTGTTACTAGACCAAAAACTCTATCATAAGTCCTTCATTTTTATATCGACTTAATCGTCGGGCCAATGGCGAACGGGTCATTAGTTAAATAGCGCTATTAGGTTTGACAAGCCTCACACCGTGTCGCAGAGGACGGGAGTGGACTAATGGATCTGGGCACGTTAATGATGATAGACATTGACTTAGGGCACCTAACTTTCTCAGTCAGTAGTCGATATGGTAACGGGTCTAGTGGGATATTCATGGGGTAGCCCCCACGGCTGGGAGCCAGAGTAAAAGAAAAGGATTAATCATGTTTTTAAACTATGGGGTAACCCCCACGACAAGTAAGCCAGCTAAAGGAAACCTATGTTTTTGAAACAACTTAAAACAAACACCCAACTGTGAACTCGCTCAACTTTGTTGTTGATTCGTTACTATATGCCTTGCAGGTCATTAGGTGCTTAGATGGAGCTTGCACAGGAGGACGAGGTCGTTGTGGGATATAGACTGTTTAGTTCCATGTTAAACTTATGAACTTTTAAACTTATGTCTTGATTTCAAACTTATGCTTCCGCTGATAACTTGAACTTATTTAATTTGTTTTGGACACCAATTATATTGTTGGCTAGTTTTATATTTACTTTAATACATTGTTCAATATGATTGGTGGCTTGATCTTGGTCATGTCACGCTCCCTGCGGTGATACTCCGCTTGTGGATTTTGGGGGTGTGACAGATTGGTATCAGAGCCATTGGTTGTAGTGAACTTGGTTTTAAAAAGGGAAAAAACTTTTTGATAAAAACCAGACTATAACATGTTTAGTGCTCAACGATCCACAACGACGCTTCATTCCACGTGCAAGGCTCAACACTAGGGGTGGTATGATTTGGGTTTATATTTGCCTACTTGCTAGATTACTTTTGCATGGTGTGATGTTATGGTAGGTTCACTTAGGGTAGTAGCAGGCGGTCTATTAGCCTTGATGCGTTCTTTATGACACCCGATTGTTTACTTGAAATTTGACAAGTGGTGGTCAAATTCTTTCCTGTTCCCTCGTCACCCCACTATGATAACTGTCTATGCATTCAATCTACCCATATGCTTATCTCGATATGACGCCGCCATCTGACCCTCCGTACATTCGGTTTGTACGTCAACATTCACGAAGTCCAGACCTGGCTCAAACGAACTCGGGTTTAGGAGAACTATACCCACGCATCCCTGCTGACAAACCTTATCATCTTCACCAGTCGTCGTCACCAAAAACGAAGCTGTCACAGTTACATGCGTTCGTCGTCTTGCAACTCGAAACTCTACCAACCAAATTTTGTTTTGGCCAAGTGATGTATTTCCATGACCGTGATGCAATGAACCTCCTTTTTGTGCCGTGCCGCCATACACCACTACTGGGATTGCTCCTAGACAACAGATTACTTGGTTGAATTCTTCGGTTATTGTTGGACTCCTGTTTTCACTCAATTCTTCATATGAACCTCACTGATCCCCTGTTTCTTCGATTGGCAACCGATTTAACGAAATGCTATCAACCATACCACGAATTCCATCGATCTCGAGATTATCCCATTACCCTGTTGGATGGGTTATTCTTATTCTACTTGATATACTCCTTCGTATACCCGACTTAGCGAATGGATACCCTTACTGATGGGATAGTCTTCAGGACATTCGAGGACGGAGAAATGGGTCACTCAACCTACAGGCGATCACGATGATCTATACGTTTACCTTACCCCCTACACTACAAGAGTCGTATTTTAATTCCATGATGGTCTTCTTAAAATGCGGAATCTTTGCACTAGCCTTTATACCGACACATGATTGTTGATTAATGATATGTCTAATTTCTACCATTGGTTTAGACCAAACCATCACTCTCTTACCACAGTGACATTACGTTCTCGCTTCTTGTAGGTCCGTAACGATCCGATTTCAGTCTCGGTTCTGTATAAAATATGAGACGGGTGATTTTGAACCAAGAACAATTGATAATAAACAAGAAAGATAGAAACTTTCATTGATAAGATTAAAGAAATACAAAGATAATCATCCACCCAGGGTGAGCTCCCCCGGGGTGGTGGCTCACAAATGCACACCTCACAAGTGAGTTTACTCTACTATTTAAAGCCCCAGAGCCTTGTCCTCCATGCAAGCCGCCTCTTGCTTGGAGAACCAATAAAAACGCTAAAACGTCCGACTAAAATAACTAAAAACGCCACATAATATAAACGATAAAATTGCTAAACTAAAGCCGCCATAATTGATAACATCATTCTCCAATTTGACCCAACAATATTCCCCCGAGAATGATGCTATCAATTCTTCAAATGATCTTCAAAAATAAATCTGACATCATCTTCGGATCTTCACAAATCAGCTAAATACCCAAAATCTTCATTGTCGTTTTCCCCCGCAAATGTAGACCCTCCTATATTTTGTCGATCAAATCTCTTTATCTTACTTTTGAAGATACAATTGTAATAGGCATATAATAGAGTTCGAACTTCAATGATGAAAATTGAATAATTTTCTTCATCGTGAGGATCTTCGATTTTGTCAGATTATATATAGCTCCCGATCACTGATAAAGTTGCCAGACTTTTAAAAAAATACCATAAATTTATCGGCCCATAAAAATAAACTTGTAATCCCGACCGAATCTTGAGTAATAATTCCCGGTGACATCATCATAACACCATATTTTCTGTCATCAAAACAGGTCTGCCACCCAATCATGTGCGGCCCAGTAGTGAGTAATTCTTTTTTTTTTTTTTTAAATCCATTCCATCGTAGAGCCCAAAAGATTTCTATGTTCAAGGAAACCAACAATAACCAACAAATTATACCCACCTCATCCCAAAATAAATCCATGTGCCCAATCTATTTATTCAAAAGAAAAAAAAATACCAATATTGATCCATGACATCAGGTGGGGCCTTTAACCATTCTAATGTCATCACCATCATTCTGCAATCATGACTGGGAATTTTGTACCAGGCCCATACATACGGGTAATTAAAATCAATTAGTGGAGCCCAACATGCACCAACCTGCAAACCCTAGCCGCTAGCAAGCAACCCAGCCGCCATCAGACATCTTCATCGAACCGCCATGAAAGATCATCGTACACGCCGTCTTCCACCATGCCCCATCGTCACCACCCGATTCTCCGACGAACCACCGTACTCCGCCATTACCATCGAAACAACAAATCCCGTCACCATCTTGGCATCTTACCAGCCCCTTCGTAATGTTCAACCACTAAGTTACCATCAAACCACCGCAGTTCACCGGTGAGCCACTCTTGACGGAAACCAAACCCGATTCACAATATCACGAGCATGGAACGATATTCTCCGTCACCTTCATCCACTGTAAACCACCCATGACCGGAAACCGAAAAAAACAGTTGAATGAAGACGAAAATAGCAGCATCAATGGAGAACTAAATAACTCGATAATTAACATGAACGGTGGCCAGATTCCCAGTCAGCGGTGATAATCTTCAACACTGCTTTCTATAATCTCCGGTCAGGCAAAGGAACCCAGCGATGACTCTGATATCTGACCAGGCAACTGTTGTATCAATCAACCCGAGTAGAAACAAGCACTAGCAGAATCATGATGCCCAAATAAACACATCAAACCCATGACATCGGAACTCACGAGCGCCTACTTCACCACTACCTACAGCCTAAAACAACTACCGTACGCTCTGCCGCACAGCACCACCGCAACCAGTCGCCACCAGCCACCCATAAATTCATCGGGTCTGAAACATCCTCTAACACACAGATCTGCTATCATTATAGAGGTTGTTGAACAAAAAACATCAACAGATCTGAAATAACATCAAAACACACAGATTTCAATCCGTTTTACGTCTCCGACGGTTTTCCGGTGAAGCTCCGACCAAACCGAAAACTGAAACGAGCCACCGAGGCTCTGATACCAAATTGTAGGTCCGTAACGATCCGATTTCAGTCTCGGTTCTGTATAAAATATGAGACGGGTGATTTTGAACCAAGAACAATTGATAATAAACAAGAAAGATAGAAACTTTCATTGATAAGATTAAAGAAATACAAAGATAATCATCCACCCAGGGTGAGCTCCCCCGGGGTGGTGGCTCACAAATGCACACCTCACAAGTGAGTTTACTCTACTATTTAAAGCCCCAGAGCCTTGTCCTCCATGCAAGCCGCCTCTTGCTTGGAGAACCAATAAAAACGCTAAAACGTCCGACTAAAATAACTAAAAACGCCACATAATATAAACGATAAAATTGCTAAACTAAAGCCGCCATAATTGATAACATCATTCTCCAATTTGACCCAACACTTCTCCATGCTGAGACACTGAAACGAGCACCCTCTAGCTTAGAGAAGTTGGAAGGTGTGACAACCGGTAATTTACGCCTTTAATTACGTGATTAACAGGCGAATAGCGCGATAATAGATAGTGTTTACGACGCTAATTAACTTAAACAGGCCCTTGGAGTGCCCAGAAACGTTTGATCAGCTATACAGTGCGCGTGTGGTGATTTACAGAGAATCTGCTAAATATGACGCGACAACGGACTGATACCGTACGAAATACTGACGACACCAACAAATATGGATGTTTCATGAAAATTTTATTCTATGGAGTTTAGGTTACGATATCGGGTCTCGTAGGAATTACGGGCCACTTACATATGAGACGGGCATGTGGGTCCCGGGCCCAAGCCCAAAACCCCAAGCCTAAACCTACATATGATATTAGATCTACAAAATCCCTTGAAAATCTAGATAAAATATTTACTAGATTACAAGGGATATTAACCCTAAGGATGAAATAGTTGACCTGAATGTAATATAATTACACAATAGAAACTTTTATCCTCAAATCTCTACTAAAGATGCTGTCATAAAGATAAGGGACACATTGTTCAGTGTGTAAATGAATTTGAGAACACCCTGAATATAACCTTATTTCATATGGGGCAATGACCCTTTTGTTTGATTATAAATAGGAAGGAACCCTCCTTCCCTTCAACAAACCAACACAGACTTGAAGTCTGTCCTTTTTCACTCATATATAAAACAAACAACACACACCTCACACTTTCACTCTCTCTCTCGGCGACACCAACCGGCGGAGCCGGTGGTGGTTCACGGCGACGGCGCCGCCTAGGCGGCGGAGGAGGTGATTTCCCGGCGGGCCCTTCATCTTTTGTACCCCCCCCCCCTCTGCCTCATCTACAACCGACACCCAGCCCCCCCTTTCTTTTCTGTTTCGATAGTAAATCGGAGCACCACCACCATTAACCGGTGGTGGTGCGGCGGCCACGAACAGGAGAGAGAGACAGAAAGAGATCAAGATCGAGATGAGAGAGAGACAGAGGAGAGAGGGAGAACCGGTGATGGTGGTGAGCGACCGGCGGTCGGCGTCTCGGTCCAGCGGTCAACGTCTCGGACCAGTGGTCCTTGCTTCGGACCATCGAGTTTCGTCGGTAAACATTTCTTCCCTGCCTATTTCTTCCATCTTCTTGTTGATTCTGAGATTAATGTTGGTGTTCAGCTGGATAACGGGTCGACTCGGGTCAGACGAGTCAACTCGAGTCAGGCGAGTCGACTCAGCAGTCAAGACTTCTGGTCATGGTCCGGCTCAGTCAACAGGTCAAACGGGTCGTTTCGGGTCTCGCGGTTCGGGCGGATGGTCGGCTTCAGTTTTGGCTCGGTCAACTCGGGTCAAACCCGGTTGACTCGGTCAAACTCAGTCAACCCGAGTCAACTCAGTTGACTCGGTCAACTCAGTTAAGCGGCTCGACGTTTCGGCTTGAAGACTCGGTAAAAATTAATCACGCGTTTAATATTTGTTATTTTTATATAATTTTGATATTACGTGTGAAACAAGCTCGAACCGACATGATTTTAGTTTACGAAATATTGGCAAATTTGATATATTGTTTGATTGTTGTTGAATCTTGAAAAATATATCGACATCTAGTTGTCGGGACCGTCCAAAAACAGAGGAAACTCTGCCCGTTTTTCGAGAAAAACCGTAAAACAAAACACGTTTTATTATCAAACAAACCATCGGTTTCAAATGAACTTTTATAGAAACAAATACAAACGTATAAATTTCTTCGACATACAAGAAATAACGATGACACAGAATTCTTTTTAGAAAAATAAATATAGTTATATATATTTATTTCTGATAACCAACGAAAACGACAATTCTTTTATAAAATAAATATATTTTATATATTTATTTCAAACGTCAAACAACAAACAACGATTCTTTTATAAAATAGATATAACTTATCTATTTATTTCAAACATCGTACAACGTGGATTTGTTTTTAAAAATAAATATAGTTTTATATTTATTTCAAATTTCGAACTACTCGATGATACTATCGCAAAATAAATATAATATTTTATATTTATTACGAACGCCAAAAATGGCATATACATATATTTTGGCAAAAATATACAAGACGCAATATATATAATACGAATTTATTATATATTACATTCATACGAATATTCCTTTACATCAACATACGACTTCTTAAAACGAGCTAACAAGTACAACTTCTTCGCTTCTTTTAAGTTGACAATTTACCGTCATATCGTTCGATTAACGATTCGGTAGAGCTCGATTACACGTAGTTAGTTACTGCGTTATTCAGAAACTTATTAGATATTCCGTGTTAGGAATATTGTAGAATGCACGATAGCGAGTCACGTCTTGGAAACGACATCACGAAGTCGTAATTAGCTAGCTTTGCACAGGAATATTCAGGTGAGTTCATAACCCCAACCTTTTTACGGTTTTACATTTTTCTAAATGTTTTCGGGGTGGAAAGACATGCACTTTTTGCAAAGCATACAAGAATTACATATTTATAAACCATTGATCTAGACAAGGTTTATCTGACACAAATGGGTTACGAAAAGCTTATGTTTTTACCGGTTTTCAAACAAGCTTTTACACACGAATTTTGGTTTTCCAAACTACGGGAAAATACAAATACAAGAGTTTACAAAATACAAATGTTAAAACGTATACAAATGGTATGATAAAAACACGAGAAGCACACTGGGTGAGAACGAGAACCAAGTGTGACGAGATATAAGAATATGTGAAGCGCACTTGGTGAGAACGAGAACCAAGTATGAGGCGCTATGAGAAATGATAACAAGAAACGCGCTTGGTGAGGACGAGAACCAAGTAGGATGCGTTATGAGAAATAGTGTCACGAATAGGGTACAGAAGCACCATTAATCAACGTATACATTCAGACCGCAGAACAAAAGGTTAGATCTAACGGGTGCCTGGCAGCCACACTCCCGGTCGGGGCGAGAACCGAGGAGTGCTTTTGTGTCTCAGATTATACCAATTAAATGCCTTAGGTTTGGTGGCTTCCTATGACGTGTCACATGTTAATGGCTTTGCAACCCATTAACAATCCTGATATTTACAGTAATATTTTAATTACATGAAATTCATACCATACTAAAAATTAATGAGTACTTGAGTACGTGGGGTACTCAAGAAGAGATTGAATTATACTTAAAGTACGTGGGGTACTCAAGAAAAACTTGAATTATACATAAGTACGTGGGGTACACATGAAAACGTGATTTATATATGAAAATGATTCTAAATTCGTTTTCTCAACAATACTTCAAAAACCGGTTATTCAAAAAGATTTATTTCAAATCTTTTACAAACAAACTATGAACTCGCTCAACTTTATGTTGATTTTTCGCATGTTTCTTTCTCAGGTTACAGTTCTAAGACAAGGCACGGTTGGAATAGGAGAACCATGAAGAGTCGAGTACTTAGTGGCGTTCAATTTCTAAAAGACTTAGCTTATTTTGCTTCCGCTGTGCAATGAAGATACCAGTCCAGTCACGCCAATGCTCTGATATTCGGGGTGTGACAGAAGGCTCGACTCTCGATCATTGGTGATCACTCCTCGAAACCTTGAGGGTGGTGATGTATTGTTGATACGATCATACTCTCTTGAACACGTTGTCGCGTCTTTTCTTTGGAACCTCACGACTACGCAAACGTATTTCGGATTCATTCGCACGACCAAAAGGAAACTCCCCCGAACTTGATTACTTACCGACTCGATGAATCACAAACCCATCTGTCACACCCCAACCGATGGCAGAAACATCGGGGTGCGAGCACTAGGCGTTCAGATTGCTCATGAGATTTCCATAACACTATTGTTTCAGTAGAGATTAATTGATTTCATGCAAATAGTCTAACAAACATCATCACCAGTATCACATTACAAACCATATCATAAAATTGTTCGAATTGTTCAAAAGACTAAATTAACTAGGCGACGTTTCTAAGCATCTCCTAGCTTGGTTTCCATGCATTCCAAAGCAACCTATCAGCCTGCAACATGTATTAAAATATCAATACAAAAGTATTGGCGAGTATACAAGTTTGATAATAGGGTAATAGAATAAAACAACTCATATCCACAATGTAAGTATATAAAAATAGTTTCAACCGTGCTAGTGTCGCAGTCCACGCAGTGATAGGCCAAGTATCCCGATGCTTTAGTGTTTACCCAAGACTCAAGGTAAACTAGAATCCTCCTAACAATACTCCCTGAGAATAATGGGAGAGGTGCACCCCCTATAGCGCTACTATTGTTAAGGCGGAACTACACACCCTGGATTAAACGTCACATATCACAAAATAGAATACTAGAATGCACAAGTTTTCACATACACATAGGATAGAGTTTAGACTTCAAAAGATTCAAGTTTATATAGAATACATGTTACACCCCAAAGATTAAAAGTAAAAAGGGGATCGAGTATACTCACAGTGATTGCTTAACAGTCGCAACTGTTATTGGTTCAAAGGGAGCTCTTTTAGAATTATCCTGATTAGATCACAATGGGATAAGAGTCGGGCAGAATTATAAGATTGCATAAAGTGTTGGAAACTATCACTGGATAGGATGGCTGTCCGATCGGATGGCTATCCGATCGGATTGCCAGTCGATCGAGTGACTTATTGTGAAACGAATGACTGTCCGATCGGATTGCTGTCCGATCGGGTGGTCATCCGATTCAAGTGTCAAGTATATGGCTTAAGTGTTCTGGTTACCTTGATCGGGCGGCTGCTCACTCGGGCGGCTGTCCGATCAGGTTGCCACTCGATTGAGATCTCGAAAACTCCAAGTTTCTAAAAAGTTACCAAGTGTTGGAAGGTTTCAAAGTTCCAAGGTTGCAAAGCAAGTGTCATTCTGTCACACCCTGATATTTCCACGTATTACCGGTGGGCCCGGTGGGGAGTATCGTGACGTAGTTGATATTATCATAGTCAAACAACACAATTTATAAATACACAGCGGAAGCAAAAGATAAGTATATTACAATCCGAATATAAAGTAATATCAAAGTATTACAACGGAAAGTAAAGGATCCACAGACGGATCTTAAAACATAAACATTGTTCAACAGACTTTAGACGCCTAGAACTTGCAAGATTCCTTATTAACGCCCTGAGCTTCCAGCCAATTACGTTCAGTACCTGTCACTTAACCTTTTTGGAAAATACGTCAGTTTACACTGGTAAATACAATTAACCGACTCATTTGAAAAGGTTTAATAAAATTGATTTGGATGCACAAGGCACAACATATCTTTTATAACTTGGGACAATTATATAAAAAAATAATCTTGTATACAGATTTACATGTTCGTTATACGTTCAGGGCCCGATGTAGAAACCGAGTCAAGATTAACAGACACGCCACAAGTATAGGCCCACAAAAGAGTGAGATACCGTTTACCTTAGGCAACCGTTAAGTGTATGCCTACACCCCGTGCTTAAGGCGTGGCCATTTTATAATACAATGATGTCAAGGATATCCGGGACATGGTCATTAACCCCTAAAGGCTTTTATTTCAAACAATACAGATTAAAGCGGGTTACCTCAATAATTTAATCACAATACGACTAAACATTCAATACCCGACCAAGCGGTATTATTATAATACCGTATCCCAAGCCCGTATAGGGAAAATAAGTTAAGAGTATTTACCTGAGCTAGCAATGCAATTTATACTCAGCCGTATATTCAAATCAGCAAGCACAAGTACTTCTACTGGGGCTCTTAATCTGGAATGAAGGTTTTTAATAACCTATTAGATTCCTAACGGGTCTTTAATTAAGCCTATGCTTAGACCGGTTAGTTTTAAAGAGGAAGATACGGTTCAAACGCATGATAAGGCGAAGACCGGTTTAGAATGTGGTTTTGACCCGACAAGCTTGTATGCTTGTTTAATATGGGTAACTTAAACACATTCTGGATTTTGAGACCAAAAAGATATGGTTTGACCCGTTTCGGCTAATTTATGCAAACTAGTCACATAAGCCGATCTGAACGCGACAAGCGCGTAACGAGTAACCATAAGAGTCACATACAGGTTTCCTAAGTTAATATGCCTTAAATATGTTGTGATATCAATAGGATACCTTCCATTATGCCCAAAACGAGTTTAAATCTCAATTTAAGCCCCTAAGGGGTATTTTGGTCATTTTAAAGATTATAAAAGAGGTTATTTGAAATTCTTAGATTCGGGTCCAAATACATCAGTAATACAACTTATTTTATTAGGTCATATCAGTTGGTAATTGTTAATGCATTACGTCTATTGACTTTGTCTTGTATCATGATATAGAATAGAATAGGTTAGATTATCCAGTGCACGAGATTTGAGAGTCGAAAGTTAGAAGTTATAGTGCTGATTTCGCTTCAATGGACAATGTCCATAAAAGCGAAATCAGAATTAAGTGATTTCGCTTCAAGGGCATGTACATTGAAGCGAAATCAACACTAGTATAAATAGGGGGATTGTTAGTTCATTCGATACGCGACTTCCGAAAGTGTAACGAAGTGCTGCTGAATTTCTGTCAGGTTGTAATCAGTGTTAAAAGCAATATAATTGACAGATCTTAAAGTATTAAGCTGTTTTGGTGTCTAGTTATCTGATTCCGCCTTTGAACTGGACTTACAACTCTTCTGAACGACTCAATCGGGTCTAACAACGATCCAACAAGTGGTATCAGAGCTAGTGAAGAAGAGTTTAGCTTGATTTCGTTTATATTCTGACTTCTACATCTTCTTTCATCTGTTCAGAAAGTTTTACCGGTCGGAATTCGCTCAAAATTTCACAGATTGTTTAAAATTGGATATAGATAAACCCTTGAAAGTTTCACATTGAAATTCGACCTAAAAATGGACCAAAATGGCTTCGGAGTTGATTCCGCTTTTATGGACATTTGGTGATTCCACTTTTATGTCATAGTTAATTCCGCTCCAAAGGTCATATTTTCATCTAATTCCGCTTCAAAGGACCATCTTAGATCTAATTTCGCTTCAAAGGACCATCTTAGATCTAATTTCGCTTCAAAGGACCATCTTAGATCTAATTTCGCTTCAAAGGACCATCTTAGACCTAATTTCGCTCCAAGGGACTATCTTAAAGTTGATTTCGCTTCAATGACAACCTGATTTCGTTTTAATGTACCATTAATACATGTGATTCCGCTCCAGTGTCAACATTTTGATTTCGCTCCAGTGGATAAAAGTTGATTTCGCACCAGTGGACAAAACTTGATTTCGCTTCAACGGACATTATAAGTCTGATTTCGCTCGAGTGTCATTTTTGAATCAAAAGTGGACTTTTTCGTGTCGAGATTATTTCACGTCGATCGAGTGTCAGTCTGCTACAATTTATTTGTTATTAATTGTACTGATTGTGTTTGTTTGTTGTCAGGTTAATTGAAGATGTCAAGCAACGGTGAAGAGTTCTACAATACTTTTTACAACGCGTTCAATTCCGAATCATCAGATAGAAGATCTGAGATGAAAGAATATTCAAAGGAGATTTCGGAGAATTTGAAATTCGAGAACATGTATGGAAGCCAACAAAAGCCACCAAAGTTAATGAAAGTTGAAGATTATAATTGGTGGAAAAACAGATTTGAGGGTTGGATAAAAGCTTTTGCTACTGAAAGCTGGTTAAAACTGACACATGAATACGTTGCACCAGTAACAGAGGGAGGAGAGTTAATAGATGCAAAAGATTTTACAGAAAAAGATATAAAAAATGTTGTGGCTGAACATAGAATGATAACATTGATCAAACAGTCAGTAAAAGAGGATATTATTTCATTGCTCGAACAAGAAAAGACTTCAAAGAGTTTGTGGGAAGCGTTAGAAAGAAAATGTGTAGGAAGTAATGAAATTGTTAAAAACAAAAAGAAATTGTTGCGTAAAGAGTTTGATTTATTCAGTTGTATGAAAAATGAATCTATTTGTAAAATGATTGAGAGATTCGGACATTTGAAAATGGAGCTGATCAGACACAAAATCTTACCTTCTGAAGAGGAGCTGGTGGATAAATTGTTTAATTCATTGCCAAATGATCAAGAGTGGCAATATTTCGCTTTAATGTTGAAGAACACTATCAAGCCTGAAGATTTGAAAGTGGATTTGCTGATTGAAAGACTTGAAAGCCATGAGTTGGAGATAAAGAGATCTAAAGTCAACAATCCAGCTTATCAGCAGAATGTAGAGCTTTACTACAGAGGAAATTCACCACAGGCTGGGTCTCCAAAAACAGCATTTTCCGCAGAAAGCTCAAGATCAGTGAACAATGAAAGTCTTCATAGTGGTTTTCACAGTGGATCTTTTTCAAACACTTCAAGTCAATCTGCTTCCAAGAATTTGTTTCAGTGTAATATCGCAGTGGATCTGAAGAATGGGCAGAATTTCAGCGAAGAGTCGGCAAAACAACAGATGGTTTTCTTGGCATCTGTACTTGAATCGTATGAAAGCCTCGTTGCAGGGAAGATTGGCAACACCAACTTGACGAAAGAAGATTATGATCAATTAGACCCCGAGGAGATGGAACTAATGGATATCAGATGGTGCATGGCCAGTGCGGTTCGTCGGGCACAACGATTCATGGAGATCACGGGGAGAAAGTCAATTGGTGGACCGTCTACCAAATTGGGATTTGATAAATCCAAGGTGACATGCTTCAAATGCAAACAAAGAGGTCACTTTAAGCGCGAGTGCATAAATGCGTATGCTGCTAATGATTCTGAAAATCCATTCAATGAAGATTACTACAGAAAGGCGATTTACCATCAGAACAAGTCTGAGCCACCAAGATTAAAGCAACCAGAAGAAAAATCAAGGGCTCTTGCAGTTATATATGGCGATGAAGGGTATGACTGGAGTCAAGAGGTTCTACCTGAAGAAGATGCAGTTGGTTATGCATTTGTTGCAAATGATGATCATGATAGATGGTGGAGAAGAGACAGTGCAAGATGGGAGATTGGCAAATTGAATGAACCATTTAAGGAAGCACAAAGAGCCAAGAGATGGAATGAAGAATTAGAGTGTTACATGGATCCACAGGGTAATCCAGTAGTTGATCCATCAAAAGTGGATTTTGATGCTGTAACCAATGTGTTTCCAAGTGAGGGCACGTTCAACACAAGAAGGCTTTCTGATAAAAGCTATTTGCCAAATTTGATGATCAAGTTAAAAGAAGTTTTTGAAGCAAGTTTACCAAAGGTGGTAGAGATGAAGAAGAGAAAAGAAGAAGAACTGAAGAAGATGATTGAAGAAGTGAAGACTGTTGCAAAGCTTGCTGAAGAGGAACAGAAAGCTGAAGAAGAACAGAAGAATGCAGAAGTTCAGAAAGAAGAAAAGGAGAACGATCAGAAAGATGAATCAGAAGAACCGGTGCTGAATGAGACCGAGGTTAGAAAATCTTCTGATCTATCTAATGTTGAAATGGTTGATGAAAAAGAAAACAAGTGCAGGAATTGCATAGAAATGTGCAAAGCCTGTACTGAAAAAGATGACATCATAAAAACAAAAGATAATGAATTAAGCAAACTTGAAAATGGTTTCACAATAAAATGTAAAGATATGATTGAAAAAGAAGAAATTTTGAAACTAAAAGTTGAAAAATTGACACAGAAATGTCAAGGTCTTGAAAAAGATAATGATGTTTATAGACAACTGTGTTCTACAAAATGTGTCGATTGTGTTGAAAAAAAATCGAAATTTCAAGATTTACAAAAACAGTATGATTCTTTAAAGTGGTCGAGTCAGAGAGTACAAGAAGCTTATGATACTTTGAAGAGCCAAGTCAAAAGTTTTGATAAAAGATTGTCTGAAACTTTAACAACCAAAGAAATGTATGAGAGACAGTTCAAAGAAAAGCAAATTGAATTAAACAAATGTGTTGATGAAATTGCAAATCTTAAACAAGTCTTGGCTGAAAAAGAAAAGGTTGTTACAAAACTTCAAAGTTATCATAACTCTTCGTACATTCTCGAACGCATTTTCAACATCACACCAGATGACAAAGATACTGAAAATTGCAAAAAGGGTATTGGTTCAGAATTTCATCAGGTACCACCACCATTGAGAAACAATTATACTTTTTATGATGAGGAAAAGGTGGCAAAGGGTTTGAATATAGCTGACCAGTTACCTGAAAGTATCGATGTGACTTACTCCAAATCTGTTGATGCTAATGATTCAGAGGTGGTAAGTAAGGTTGTTGAAAGCGTTTTGAAAGATGAGTCTACAAAAGGTAAGTCTGAATCACAGGATGGAGATGAAGGAAATCTTTATGATGGTTATCTGAAAAACACAAAATCCGAGAAAAATTTGAATGATGATTCAAAAGGATTGGTTTATACCATGATTGGATCGGACAAATTATTCTTAGATGTTGTATTCCCGATTCAGAATGTGATTTCAGAGAAGGTCGATAAAGTTTTTAAAATGGTTGAGATTGAGAAGTCTGAGATTCCAAAGTTTGCTGGTAAAGGTCATAAATCTTTTTATAACAAACCTGGTTTTAAGAAGAAAAACATGAAGGCTGGTTTGGGTTATAAAAAGAAACGGAATTGGAATCAAAGTAAAAAACCAAATTTGCAACAAAAGATGAGTTTTGTTCAAGGGAAAAGCTTGAAAGAAGAGGAAAAACTCAAATTTGGACAACAGTCTAATGAGGAGTTTGATGCTATGAAAAAGAAACAACAACAAGCCAAGGATGTTTCAAAGAAAGTGTGTTTTAAATGTGATCAAACTGGACATGTTGCACGAAAGTGTCCAAATCCAAAGCCTGTTGATGTTGAAAAACAGAAATCTGAGGATGTGAAATCAAGGTCAACCAGATTTAATTCGAAACAAACTTGGAGGTACAATACAAACAAGTTTGCTTCAAATCAAAATTGGAAATCAAACCCGAACAGGTTCGATTCAAGACAGACCTGGAATTCTCACACACCCAGATTGAGAACAACACAGAGTTGGAGAACATATGTTGATATGACAAAACCTCAAGAGTTTTGGAAACCTAAAAATGTTGTTCAAAATCAAAAGGTTCAAAAAGAGACAAATTTTTACAAAAGAGGTACTCCGAAAGGTCAAATGTGGAGTGCTAAGAAACAAGTGACGTCGGTAAAAGATGAGAAAGTTGAAGTTAAAATTGAAAAAGTTTTAAGTGACAAAGAGTTTCCAAAATTGAATGAACATTATTGTGTTGAAATGCCTAAGGTCCAACAGACCTGGGCTAAATTGTTCAAATGATTGATAAAGTTTGAAATGTGCAGGTGCTCAACGAAGCTGAAGATTGTGAGAAGGGTAGTTGGAGCAACCTGGCACAGGAAGAGGTTGCAGGACCCTGGTTTGGTTGAACAGGGAGTTTAGTTTGAGTGTTTTCTGTACATAAATAAACAATATTTTCAAAATCCTAAAAATTGAAAAATTGAAAACCAAAAATATGTTTTTAAGTTTGTTAAAATTTGAAAAACCAAAAATATGTTTGTTTTTAATTTTGTTTGAATGAATGTTGATTGAATATGTCGAAACCCTCACGGCTGAACAAACATGATTACTTTCATCAGATTGAAAAACGGTTTTCAAACTGTTAAGATCAATGGGTTGTAAATCATGGGGGTATGTTATATTTTCTGCAAAACAGAGCATGAGATGCAGAAAATGGATGGCGAGACAAAGCTATCAGTGTTGGTTGTCAAATTTTCTTTAAATGGTTTTGCATTTTAGGGGGAGTAATATTGTTAGAAAATACAAAAAAATTTTGAAAATTTGAAAAAGTTAAAAACATGATAAAATTCAAAAATTTGAGTTTTGCGTAAAAAGAGGAAATGATAGTACATCAGTAGAACGTTACAGTATGCTAAAGAAATAGAAAGTTTAAATGTGTTAAACGATCTCACCGTGGATGTGTCGGTAGATTTTTATACATTTAGTAAACTTTTTCGGGATATAAACATAAATTTCACGCTTGCTTATTTTGTGGGGAACACTACTTGGATATATAGGTAATCCCTGAAATCTCGTTTGAAGGGTCTCTTAATCTGATATACTAGGTCTTTATACTCAATGATGTCTGGGGTATTATTCCGGGACTTCTGCTGAACGGTAGTTCTGACCTAGTCCCTGGCTAATACTTGCTGCAATGCTTGAAACACAGCATTAAACCCTCAGCATGCTGAAACAATAAATTGATAAATGCTGCTGTTGTAAGCAAAAAGATCCTCTAAAGGGGACACACCGAAAAGTCGAAGCTGATATCTCTCTGCGTATACGGAAGTATCGACCTGAGATCCCTCGGCCCTCGCATACCTAATTTATATACAGATATCATTGTAGTATACTCACCTTTAAGACTGATTATTGGGATTCTGGATACGGGAGTATATTCAAGAGGTGGGATACATGAATGGGTTTAAGTTCTTAAAATACCTAATTCGTATCCTGAATCAGTTGAAATTTGTATGAAAATTTAAGTGGACAAGTATATCGACAATCTAAGTGAATTGTTTAATTCTAACTGTGAAATTAAGCTCAACGGTACTTGTGACTTGTCATAAACTGATATGATCCTCTGACGCATTCTCAAACAAAAATATTATTTGTAAATATGTTTGTACATATTTCTTTACTGCTTTATATTTTCAGAAAATACAAAAAGATTTTGATTTCTGCTTTATTTTCGACAACTGATGTCTGAGTGCTGAGTTTCAAAATCTAAGTAAGCTGATCGTGTTTCTAAAAATAAAACAAGTTCATTAATTTGAAACTTGAAGTTTTAAAATTAAAAAATTCAAAAACAGTTTGTGATATCTCCAAGGTCATTAAGTTGGACTTGGATGATTAACTGTGGGGGATTTGGATGCTTATATTGTTATAGAGCTAGTTTCCGATACGATTCGATGAAACTGCCAAATTCATGAGAAGTGATTTTAAGGAGATTGAATTGTCAGATTACGATATCTGGAAGATTAAAATGCTGTTACTTATTGTTGTATGAGTGATTGCAGGAATAGTCCAGACTACGATCCCGAGAGCAGAGTCTAAGGGGGAGTCTGAAGACAAGCTTGAATCATGGAAAAGCTTGTAGATAGAAAGCTAGGTGTCGATCCCAAAACATGGAAGCTTGATGAAAGGGGGAGCCTGAAGCTGATAGAAGAAGAAAGAGAGTGACGGATGCTTACAATGTTACATCTTGAAAGAAAAGAAAGAATGATCAAGACTGAAGAAGGTGTCTTAACAGAGAATAGTCACTGAAGACTTCGTCAATATCCGAGGGGGAGTCTGTTAGTGCATTACGTCTATTGACTTTGTCTTGTATCATGATATAGAATAGAATAGGTTAGATTATCCAGTGCACGAGATTTGAGAGTCGAAAGTTAGAAGTTATAGTGCTGATTTCGCTTCAATGGACAATGTCCATAAAAGCGAAATCAGAATTAAGTGATTTCGCTTCAAGGGCATGTACATTGAAGCGAAATCAACACTAGTATAAATAGGGGGATTGTTAGTTCATTCGATACGCGACTTCCGAAAGTGTAACGAAGTGCTGCTGAATTTCTGTCAGGTTGTAATCAGTGTTAAAAGCAATATAATTGACAGATCTTAACGTATTAAGCTGTTTTGGTGTCTAGTTCTCTGATTCCGCCTTTGAACTGGACTTACAACTCTTCTGAACGACTCAATCGGGTCTAACAACGATCCAACAGTAATAGGTCTCATATGAAAAAATGGTTTTAAACCCATACTAGGCGTTTAATACGCGAAAAAGTCGTTTTAAGCGATTTCCGGGTTATACAGGAAATCTGAGTTTTCTGATCAGTTTATAAAGTTTAAAATACTTCATTTATTAAATAAAATCAGTAGCAAATGGATTGGTGTCAAAATACTATGTAGAGCTCTTTTTATAAACAAAAATGGTATAATGGGTATTTACCGAATCAATGCCATCACCTTAGGTTATGAGCAGGTTAAAAATAATTAAAAATCTTTAAAAATCCTAAAATATTATATTACATCAGTGGGTAAAAGGTTTGGTGTCAAACATTGGGTTTAGATAGGCTTTATGCTAATTGCGCCGTTTGATTACTAAAAGGCGTTATAATTACGCTAATGAGCATAACTCCTAATCTAGACCTCCAACTGAAGTGAAATTTTAGGGACATGTTTATAAATCAGTAGCAAAGATTATTGTCCTTTCACATTTCTAAAATTCTCGTTTTATGGTCAAAAGGGCATTATGGTCAACATTAAGCAATTAACGAAAACGTGTAAATGAATCGGACAATCAACGAACCAACCACAGAGGGTTATACTAACATGTAACCTGGTCCTAGGGAAGTCCTAAGGCATTTCTAAATCATACTAAATTGGGTCAGAACTGAAGTCAAAGCAAAATTCAAAGTTTTGCGACTTTCGGTTCCGAACCGGGTCTAAACAGAAAATTGTCGGATCAAACAAGCTTAGACCAGTTATTATACTTATTACCAAGTTATATGAGTGATAAAATAGGTTACATGCCTTCTACATTGTTAATTATGCGTTAATTCGAAAATTAGCATTCTGTTGACTTTTTCTAATCAACTTTGACCTGACAAATGGTCTAGTTAGAGTGGGAATCAGAGGGTGCCCTTTTAAGGGTTTAATGCCCACATAATTACCAACTTATAAGTACCTTCAATTAGACTAATCTCTGAACCATTAATGATTAATCGCTAAGTCAAACGGTAATTACGACGGTTTGACTTTTAAGCTAAAACTAAGTAAAAACTCAATTAAGGAAGGTCAAGGGTACTTACCAAAGTCTAATGCACTATTAGGGATGACTTGGGTCTGCTCTTATGCTCCAGGAAGCTCCCCAAATGCAGATGGAATGTGTGATCAAAATGTTGCAACATAAGGCCCTTTTATAGTGTTCTTGAGGGCTTATGATCATGCCACACAAGTCTAGCATTGTTCCCATATCCTTTACAAGTGCCCCTAAGGTCTAAAATCATGTAGGAGTCGCCCATGGAGTGGAAAATATCTTCTAAAGTTGGTTATAAGCCCAAACAGGCTGCTGTCAGCATGTTTCTGTATCTGGGGACTTCACGCGGCCCGCATAAGACTTTAACATGTCTTACGCGGCCCGCCTAAGACATGTTTTCAGGTTCAAAAACTTTTTCAGTTTGCACCCTTGGCTCTTGGTCCTTCGAAAGGTCATCCCATCTTTATATCTTGCATTTTGAGCCCCTCTAATTGATTTATAAGGGCTTCATGTCTTATACCCACTTTGTTAAGCCCTTGGTCCCTTTATGTTTACCCGAAAAGGTCATAATTTTCAACGTTGACGCTTTAACCCCTCGTATACGAATCTTATCATAACTTTCTCATACGATAACGAAACTTAGTGAAATTTTTATCATGTATTCTAGTGAGCATATTTAATCGTTACAACGCTTCGGGTTTGCTAAAAGGTCACTCTGAGGTATACTTTAAACATGTTGACACATTTAACCCATGTGGTTTGTAATCTCTCACTTTCTTTTATATTTAGCTTCGTATGATCCATGATTTATTCGTTTGAAGGTATAAACATTATGTAGGGTTATTGTAAAGTATATTTATCCATTGTTGACAATTTGAACCCTTATATTCATATACTTTTCATGTTTGTCAACTTTAGTCCCTCTAGAGTATTCTTTCACACGTTCAAGCTTATGACACGTGTCAATACATTATAGGACGTGAATTTTCGAGGTGTTACATCCTCAACCCCTTAAAAGAAATCTCGATCTCAAGATTTGTTAAAGTAAAGGAAGTATTTTCTGCCTTATATTGGGCTTAATCTTCCCCAGTACCTTTGAGCCTCTAAGGCACTCCAATTGACCTTTATAATAGGTACATGTATCTTTTTGGAGCTTCTAATCCTGTCGATCCTTAATCGACACAAGTTGCTCATCATATCATAAATCTGTATATCATTATGTGATAGTGCTCTTCGACTTATTGGTGACACGTCCTTAAATCATTAGTGTGGGGCACATTGCGCGTTCTACCAAGCTCCTTAATTAGGTCTTGGCTCGTAAGCTATTTAATCTTGATACATTCGAATCTTTCGAATGACTTTATATATTTAGAGCTTAACTAACCTGATAATTACAACTTGGCACACCCTTCCTGGGTGATATCTTTTGTTGAACCTTATTCCTTAACAAGAATTTAGGAGGTTTGCTATTTTCATTAATCCTTGATTTTCTGCCGAATACTGGCATCTTACAGATGATTAGGGATTTGTATGATCTTATTTGTTGTTTCCAATGCAACTTTCAGATCCTGAATATTGGACTTACCAATTTTTTGTCCTAAAAATAGATGTTTAACATTCTATCTATACAAGGTCTCCAAAGGAGCAGCCTTGATGCTTATATATCAACCATTATAGAAAAGCTTATCTTAAGGTGAGATGGTTATTCCAACCACTGCTTAATTAATTTTAAGGAATAGCTAATCCTTGTCGTTAGTCAAACAAATCGACGATCCTGGGCAGCTGATGGTGAATCCTTAAGTGTTGCCTAATTAGGGTTGCGGTAATCAATGCATAAGCAAAATGAACCGTCTTTCTTATTTAACAATATCAAACTCTCAGAATATTGAGTTAGGCTATATGAGTTCTCTATTTAAAACTTACTTAATCAGGGTTTCGATTTCTCCATTGACGGTACCAGCCGTTTAGGAAATTTCATAGTGATACAGCCCTAAATGGGATATAAATCTGAACTCTACTTGCTTCTCAGAAGGTAAACAAGGTAATCTCAGGAAGGATTCAAGGTACAAGGAGGTTACAGAGATTTTCCATATCTCAGGCTCCAATTCATCCACCATTGCTTGTGTCAAATAAGTGACACATTTAAGTTACGATTCCACGAATTTCCTTAATCGGGAACATTTACTTGGACAATTCTATTTTTAGATATCTTCTTTGAATATCATTAGTTGACTTTAGTACCATATGACCATTGGAATATCCTTGCGGTTCCATTCATTAAACCTCCATATTGATCAGGCATGGAAGCAATCTATGGAACTTATTAAGATACACCAATCCTCATATGGTGCTTTTGTCATACCATCTGGTACTCTTAATTGATAGAGATCAAGAGATATCAATTACATATGATGATGTACTTTATCTGTAGAGAGGGTACATTAGGACTTCATAACCGAAGATTTTTGACAGGAGCAGAAGAAATGGTTCCTATGATTTTGTCGGTAAGTTTTACCTTACACTTAATATCTAGGGTTCTTATGATAGATTTTTAAAAGTCTAATATACTTACAATTTATGAAGGATTTATTGGTATTCGTATTAAAACAGAATTCTTAGCATTTATACTTAAAGAACGTACCCAACGTTATTATTGATATGGACTACTCCTGACACTCTTTAGGAGAGTTTAAGCGCTATCATTCTTAGGCTTTCTATCCTTAGCCGTATTTCCTTTGACATATTTGGGGCACGTAGCATTTGGCTCCTTGAATTTTTCACGGCCTTCTTCACGGCTTTTCCAACAGCTGCGTCTATCATAGTTTGAAGAACATCTTTGGAAATTCTAAGGTTTACAATTGTAGCATCATTAGCATGCGTCGCATCATCAATGGCACGATTGACTGTTGTCTTATCCGAGTTTGTCATACTCAAGTTTTGGTTCCTATTACCAAATGAATCATTTACTTAGTTGCAATTCAACAACTGCTATTCATCACCCTGATGGCCTTAACATGTACTAACCATGGTTTCATTAAACTATACAGGACAATATGGCACTAACATTCTTAATGAACGTTATTTTAAAAATATATCAATATCACTTAGCCTAGGTTACAAAAGACCATCAGTGGCATTTAAGGATTGGACCTAGTTCATCACCTTTTTTTTTACAGGGGATCAAAATGTCACATTTGTCTTTATTATATTGATGAATTTGGATAGCTTGAAAGCTTGCTATAAGGGTATCAGAAAAGAGTGATTCCTAATAGATATAAACTATCAATCTAAGATTTGTTGGAGCAGTATCATCGGCAAATTTCTACCTCGCATTAAATGATCGGAGTCCTAATCAGGCGGAGGCAACGGTTCTCAACATTTATCGTTCATTATAGAATCATATGTGCCAGTATCAAATAAATTTCTGCATAAACTGCTTGACAAGGAAAGGTACCTGCTATATAGTTATCATTCTGCACCATCTCCTGGGCGTTCATCTGGAAGACTCATGCGTTTGTTTTCTTGGCCTCTTCGGGCTTCTTCTGATTCCTAGGGCAGTTGGTCTTGATATGCCCCTTCTCGTTGCAACCATAACAGGTTGCGTCTTTCAACTTCTTGCAATCCAAGGTTTTATGTTCCTTAGACTTGCAAATCCCACAAGGTAGAGGCTGAGATTCAAATCTGCATTTCCCGAGGTGGTATTTCCTACAGGTTTCGCACCTGGTCTTCTCACCCGACTGCTGGTTGTCTTTCTCAAACCCGGAACTCTTCTTATCCTCAGAGTTCCTCTTTGTCTTCCTATTGGAGCGATGAGAATTCTCATCCTCCCGTTTACGCTTCCCATCTTCAGAGGCTTTGGCAGCCTTGTTTCTGACCACATCGAGTGTGAGAGATAGCGACAGATCTGCTGCTGACCTGAATGCAGTAGGTCTCGATGCTTTCACACTTGTCTTTATTTCTGGGGCTAGACCCCCAATAAAGCGAGCTATTCGCTTTGGTTCCGGTGTGATCAAGTAAGGAACCAATCGAGACATGGTATTGAAACTTGTAAGGTATGCTTGACAATCTAAGTTCTCCATTACTAATGTCAAGAATTCAGTTTCAATTTTCTCAACTTAATGTTGAGGACAGTAATTTTCTTTGATAAGAGCAACGAACTGATCCCAAGTCATGTTGTACAAAGGGATCTTCCCCGTAGCTTGGATCAGTGACCTCCACCAAGCTAGAGCTTCTCCTTTAAAAGATTGTGAAACAAACTTCACAATGTCTTGTTCTGCACATCCACTGATGTCAACGACGGTGTCCATCTCATCGAGCCATGTCATGCAATCGATGGCTCCTTCTTCTCCTGTAAAGTCTCTGGGCTTGCAGGAGACCAAATATTTATATGAGCAGGTCTTAACTGGTGCCTCTTGATGAAGCACCACCTGTCTAGACGGAACACTCCTTTGATTTGACGAGTTACGAACATCGTCTTCCATTGACTCATGTGATTTAGAAGGGGGCTTACTACGAGCCACATATAGAGTCTTAGAGTGTGTATCACTTGATTCATCATACTGTCTGTCGAGAGCTCGTGTAACGGCATTATCTATTAATGCATGCAGTTCCGCACCAGTTATATTAACTCTGGGAGCATCATTATTTTCCCTCGGGTGGCTGTTGACCTCATTCGATCCAGCCACGTAGCTTGATTGCTACATAAATATTGACGATGATTCATTCAGAGGTTATTATGGGTTCATCACTTTTGACGATTCATCAACCATGGTAATATAAACCATATTGGTTAATTTGTTAGTTATATTTAATTAGCATTTTCCTTATAATTTATCCTAGTTATAAAACATTAAGGATATTAAGGTGGCGCAAAGGGCCTAGTCACAAGGACAATTTTAAATTTACAAGCCATGATTTCAGAGAATCGAGGCATTAAGGTTAAAACATATTTCATTACCTTTTCTTGACAGAGAGTCAAAGACTACTACTGTCTTTAGTCTCAGAGGACGTTAATTATAGCCCGTAGGCACTTCATCCTTAAGGGATGATTATTTCAAATAAGGGAATTTAGATTAACCCCCTTTTTTTTAAAGATGGCCTGTGTGACTTTAACGATTCACAGTTTGCCAAAAATGTTAACATACTTACAGATGTTAACAGGGATTGGAATCTTTTGGATAGGTTTTATCGTCCTGGCCATGTCTACAATGACATTTAGGCTAGGTTTTACCCTTAAGATTCTTTTAATATTTAACGCAGAACAATCCTAAATTGAATGTTAACAAGGATCTGAATCTAATTGTGGAACTACCATCTTGGCCCCGTCTTAAGGTGACATATGGCTAAGTCTTGTCCTTTTTAGATATTGCCATTTTATTATAATGGTAGATCTTATAATATAGGAATGATATTTTAAATATAATCGTTCCATTAAAATTTAAACAAGTATATGGTTGCCCTAAACGGGACTTCTACAGAAAATGACTTGCCCATGCAAGGGCTAATCAGAAAAATAACAAAGGAACCAAATAAGGGCAAAATAAAACGAATTAGGATTAGTCCCATGTTCTTGTCTAGACTCAAGAATGTGCAACTGTGTAACTGAGATTAAACACAAAAGGCTAGCGTTTAATTCATTCAGTGTTGGCTCTGATACCAACCTGTCACACCCCGATATTTCCACGTATTACCGGTGGGCCCGGTGGGGAGTATCGTGACGTAGTTGATATTATCATAGTCAAACAACACAATTTATAAATACACAGCGGAAGCAAAAGATAAGTATATTACAATCCGAATATAAAGTAATATCAAAGTATTACAATGGAAAGTAAAGGATCCACATGCGGATCTTAAAACATAAACATTGTTCAACAGACTTTAGACGCCTAGAACTTGCAAGATTCCTTATTAACGCCCTGAGCTTCCAGCCAATTACGTTCAGTACTTCTCACTTAACCTTTTTGGAAAATACGTCAGTTTACACTGGTAAATACAATTAACCGACTCATTTGAAAAGGTTTAATAAAATTGATTTGGATGCACAAGGCACAACATATCTTTTATAACTTGGGACAATTATATAAAAAAATAATCTTGTATACAGATTTACATGTTCGTTATACGTTCAGGGCCCGATGTAGAAACTGAGTCAAGATTAACAGACACGCCACAAGTATAGGCCCACAAGAGAGTGAGATACCGTTTACCTTAGGCAACCGTTAAGTGTATGCCTACACCCCGTGCTTAAGGCGTGGCCATTTTATAATACAATGATGTCAAGGATACCCGGGACATGGTCATTAACCCCTAAAGGCTTTTATTTCAAACAATACAGATTAAAGCGGGTTACCTCAATAATTTAATCACAATACGACTAAACATTCAATACCCGACCAAACGGAATTATTATAATATCGTATCCCAAGCCCGTATAGGGAAAATAAGTTAAGAGTATTTACCTGAGCTAGCAATGCAATTTATACTCAGCCGTATATTCAAATCAGCAAGCACAAGTACTTCTACTGGGGCTCTTAATCTGGAACAAAGGTTTTTAATAACCTATTTGATTCCTAACGGGTCTTTAATTAAGCCTATGCTTAGACCAGTTAGTTTTAAAGAGGAAGATACGGTTCAAACGCATGATAAGGCGAAGACCGGTTTAGAATGTGGTTTTGACCCGACAAGCTTGTATGCTTGTTTAATATGGGTAACTTAAACACATTCTGGATTTTGAGACCAAAAAGATATGGTTTGACCCGTTTCGGCTAATTTATGCAAACTAGTCACATAAGCCGATCCGAACGCGACAAGCGCGTAACGAGTAACCATAAGAGTCATATATAGGTTTCCTAAGTTAATATGCCTTAAATATGTTGTGATATCAGTAGGATACCTTCCATTATGCCCAAAACGAGTTAAATCTCAATTTAAGCCCCTAAGGGGTATTTTGGTCATTTTAAAGATTATAAAAGAGGTTATTTGAAATTCTGAGATTCGGGTCCGAATACATCAGTAATATAACTTATTTTATTAGGTCATATCAGTTGGTAATAGGTCTCATATGACAAAATGGTTTTAAACCCATACTAGGCGTTTAATACGCGAAAAAAGTCGTTTTAAGCGATTTCCGGGTTATACAGGAAATCTGAGATTTCTGATCAGGTTATAAAGTTTAGAATACTTCATTTATTAAATAAAATCAGTAGCAATTGGATTGGTGTCAAAATACTATGTAGAGCTCTTTTTATAAACAAAAAGGGTATAATCGGTATTTACCGAATCATTGCCATAACCTTAGGTTATGAGCAGGTTAAAAATAATTAAAAATCTTTAAAAATCCAAAAATATTATATTACATCCGTGGGTAAAAGGTTTGGTGTCAAAAATTGGGTTTAGATAGGCTTTATGCTAATTGCGCCGTTTAATTACTAAAAGGCGTTATAATTACGCTAATGAGCATAACTCCTAATCTAGACCTCCAACTGATGTGAAATTTTAGGGAAATGTTTATAAATCAGTAGCAAAGATTATTGTCCTTTCACATTTCTAAAGTTCTCATTTTATGGTCAAAAGGGCATTATGGTCAACATTAAGCAATTAACGAAAACGTGTAAACGAACCGGACAATCAACGAACCAACCACAGAAGGTTATACTAACATGTAACCTGGTCCTAGGGAATTCCTAAGGCATTTCTAAATCATACTAAATCGGGTCAGAACTGAAGTCAAAGCAAAAGTCAAAGTTTTGCGACTTTCGGTTCCGAACCGGGTCTAAACAGAAAATTGTCGTATCAAACAAGCTTAGACCAGTTATTATACTTTTTACCAAGTTATATGAGTGATAAAATAGGTTACATGCCTTCTACATTGTTAATTATGCGTTAATTCGAAAATTAGCATTCTGTTGACTTTTTCTAATCAACTTTGACACGACAAATGGTCTAGTTAGAGTGGGAATCTGAGGGTGCCCTTTTAAGAGTTTAATGCCCACATAATTACCAAATTATAACTAACTTCAATTCGACTAATCTCTAAACCATTAATGATTAATCGCTAAGTCAAACGGTAATTACGACGGTTTGACTTTTAAGCTAAAACTAAGTAAAAACTCAATTAAGGAAGGTCAAGGGTACTTACCAAAGTCTAATGCACTATTAGGGATGACTTGGGTCTGCTCTTATGCTCCAGGAAGCTCCCCAAATGTAGATGGAAGGTGTGATCAAAATGTTGCAACATAAGGCCCTTTTATAGTGTTCTTGAGGGCTTATGATCATGCCACACAAGTCTAGCATTGTTCCCAGATCCTTTACAAGTGCCCCTAAGGTCTAAAATCATGTAGGGGTCGCCCATGGAGTGGAAAATATCTTCTAAAGTCGGTTATAAGCCCAATCAAGTTGCTGTCAGCATGTTTCTGTATCTGGGGACTTAACGCGGCCCGCGTAAGACTTTAACATGTCTTACGCGGCCCGCCTAAGACATGTTTTCAGGTTAAAAAACTTTTTCAGTTTGCACCCTTGGCTCTTGGTCCTTCGAAAGGTCATCCCATCTTTATATCTTGCATTTTGAGCCCCTCTAATTGATTTATAAGGGCTTCATGTCTTATACCCACTTTGTTAAGCCCTTGGTACGTTTATGTTTACCCGAAAAGGTTATAATTTTCAACGTTGACGCTTTAACCCCTCGTATACGAATCTTATCATAACTTTCTCATACGATAACGAAACTTAGTGAAATTTTTATCATGTATTCTAGTGAGCATATTTAATCATTACAAAGCTTCGGGTTTGCTAAAAGGTTGCTCAGAGGTATATTTTAAACATGTTGACACATTTAACCCCTGTGGTTTGTAATCTCTCACTTTCTTTTATATTTAGCTTCGTATGATCCATGATTTATTCGTTTGATGGTATAAACATTATGTAGGGTTATTGTAAATTATATTTATCCATTTTTGACAATTTGAACCCTTATATTCACATACTTTTCATGTTTGTCAACTTTAGTCCCTCTAGAGTATTCTTTCACACGTTCAAGCTTATGACACGTGTCAATACATTATAGGACGTGAATTTTCGAGGTGTTACATCCTCACCCCCTTAAAAGAAATCTCGACCTCAAGATTTGTTAAAGTAAAGGAAGTATTTTCTGCCTTATATTGGGCTTAATCTTCCCCAGTACCTTTGAGCCTCTAAGGCACTCCAATTGACCTTTATAATAGGTACATGTATCTTTTTGGAGCTTCTAATCCTGTCGATCCTTAATCGACACAGGTTGCTCATCATATTATAAATCTGTATATCATTATGTGATAGTACTCTTCGACTTATTGGTGACACATCCTTAAATCATTAGTGTGGGGCACATTGCGCGTTCTACCAAGCTCCTTAATTAGGTCTTGGCTCGTAAGCTATTTAATCTCGATACATTCGAATCTTTCGAATGACTTTATATATTCAGAGCTTAACTAACCTGATAATTACAACTTGGCACACCCTTCCTGGGTGATATCTTTTGTTGAACCTTATTCCTTAACAAGAATTTAGGAGGTTTGCTATTTTCATTAATCCTTGATTTTCTGCCGAATACTGGCATCTTACAGATGATTAGGGATTTGTATGATCTTATTTGTTGTTTCCAATGCAACTTTCAGATCCTGAATATTGGGCTTACCAATTTATTGTCCTAACAATAGATGTTTAACATTCCATCTATACAAGGTCTCCAAAGGAGCAGCCTTGATGCTTATATATCAACCATTATTGAAAAGCTTATCTTAAGGTGAGATGGTTATTCCAACCACTGCTTAATTAATTTTAAGGAATAGCTAATTCTTGTCGTTAGTCGAACAAATCGACGATCCTGGGCAGCTGGTGGTGAATCCTTAACTGTTGCCTAATTAGGGTTGCGGTAATCAATGCATAAGCAAAATGAACCGTCTTTCTTATTTAACAATATCAAACTCTCGGAATATTGAGTTAGGCTATATGAGTTCTCTATTTAAAACATATAGATATAGACATTCCAAAGGTATAGACATTCCATACGTAGATTTAGGCATTTCAAGTATATAACATAGGCTTCCATATAGCTTAGGGGCTAAAAATGACAAATAGACAAACTTCAGGGACTAATCTTGACAAAATCCTAAAGTTTAGGGACGCTGGGCGTTACAGTCTCCCCTCCTTTAGGAGATTTTGTCCCCAAAATCTTAGATGAAGACTGCTCGAAGAGTTGCCGATACTTGGCCTTCATATCACTTTTCAACTCCCAAGTGAATTCGGCACCACGCTTTCCTTCCCATCGAACCTTAACAATGGGAATCTTGCTGCGCCTCAGATGCTTGACAGCTTGATCCAAGATTTCGGCCAGTTTCTCCACAAATTGGACAGCTTCATTTATTTGCAAGTCTTCAAGGGGAACCTGCAGTTCCTCGTCGGCTAGGCACTTACGTAGATTAGACACGTGGAACACCGGGTGCACATTGTTTAGTTCTTGTGGCAGGTCGAGTCTGTACGCCACCTTGCCAATCCTTTCAAGTATCATGAAAGGACCTACATAGTGAGGAATGAACTTTCCCTTCTTACCAAAATGAACCACTCCCTTCTAGGGAGATACCTTGAATAAAACTCGGTCACCAACAGCAAATTACAGAGGCTTGCGCCTTTTATCAGCATAGCTCTTTTGTCTGCTCCTAGCCTTGATCAAGTTATCACAGATCTGAAGGATCTTATCCGTTGTCTCTTGAATAATCTCAGGGCCAGTGAACTGCTTTTCCCCAACCTCATGCCAGCTGAGAGGAGATCGACATTTTCGTCCAAACAAAGCTTCGAAAGGAGCCATCTGAATACTGGAATGATAGCTATTGTTGTACGAAAATTCTATCAATGGTAAATGTACATCCCAGTTACCACCAAAGTCGATGACACAAGAACGGAGCATGTCCTCTAGGGTTTGAATAGTACGCTCGGTCTGTCCATCCGTCTGAGGATGAAAGGCCGAGCTAAGATTCAAGTGCGAACTCATAGCGGACTGAAACGTTTGCCAAAGACATGAAGTAAAACGACCATCACGGTCTGAGATTATGTCCAGAGGTATGCCATGACGGCAAATAAACTCATCAGTATAGATCCTAGCAAGTTTCTCCACTTTATAATCCTCACGAATAGGAAGAAAGTGGGCTGATTTAGTTAAACGGTCAATAATCACCCAAATACTGTCATGACCGGCAGGTGTATTGGGTAACTTAGTAATAAAGTCCATAGCAAGACTATCCCACTTCCAAATGGGGATTTTAGGTTGTTCTAAAAGTCCGGAGGGACGCCGATGTTCAGCTTTCACCTTCAGACAGGTGAGGCATTTTGAAACATACACAGCAATGTCCCTCTTCATGCCAGGCCACCAATAAGTCATACGCAGATCCTGGCACATCTTATCAGCGCCTGGATGAATAGAGTAACGGGATTTGTGAGCCTCCTTCATGATGAGCTCACGTAGATTATCGCGATCTGGCACCCAGATGCGATTTAGATAGTACTGAAGACCATCAGATTTAGTTTCGAGCTGATTAACGTTAGCGCCAAGAACTTCAACAGATAGACTTCCTTCATTAGCAGACGAATACTGAGCTTCACGAATACAAGCATGCAAATCACTAGATATACGAATAGCCTTGACATGAGTCTTACGACTAAGGGCGTCGACCACTACATTCGCCTTGCCAGGATGATAGCGAATTTCGCAGTCGTAGTCGTTAAGTAGTTCCACCCAACGTCTCTGTCGCATGTTCAGCTCTTTTTGGTCAAAGAATGTTGAAGGCTCCCATGGTCGGTGAAGACCACACACTTGGTACCATAAAGGTAGTGTCGCCAGATCTTTAACGCAAAAACAACCGCACCAAGCTCCAGATCGTGAGTAGTGTAGTTTTTCTCATGCACTTTGAGTTGGCAAGATGCGTAAGCAATGACCTTGTCCCGCTGCATGAGCACACAGCCCAAGCCACGGTTCGAGGCATCACAATACACCACGAAATCATCATTCCCATTGGGTAAAGTTAAAACAGGAGCGTTACACAAAAGGTCCTTAAGAGTTTGAAAGGATTCCTCTTGTTCGGGACCCCAAACAAAAGGTTTCTCCTTCTGGGTCAGAGTAGTAAGAGGAACAACAATTTTAGGGAAATCCGCGATGAACCGGCGGTAATAACCCGCCAATCCTAGAAAAGAACGAAAGGCGTACTCCAATTCTTCACTGCCTTGATCTTAGAAGGGTCAACATGAATACCCTGACTACTAACAATGTGACCAAGAAATTGCACTTCCTCAATCCAAAATTAACACTTAGAAAATTTTGCGTATAGGTGTTCACCACGTAGAAGTTCGAGCATGAGACGTAGATGGCGAGCATGATCAGCTTTAGACTTAGAATAAATAAGAATATCATCAATAAATACTATAACGAAACGATCCAAATAGGGTTTACAAACATGGTTCATAAGATCCATGAACACTGCAGGTGCGTTGGTCAAGCCAAAAGGCATGACTACGAACTCGTAGTGCCCATAACGTAGTTTTAGGAATATCATCTTCGAGGACATGTAGTTGATGGTATCCAGATCGAAGATCAATCTTAGAGAAGCAGGACGCACCTTGTAGTTGATCAAACAAATCATCAATGCGCGGTAGAGGGTAACGATTCTTCACGGTAAGCTTATTAAGTTCACGGTAGTCGATACACATACGAAACGATCCATCCTTCTTCTTGACAAATAACACGGGAGCACCCCACGGAGAGGTACTTGGATGAATAAAACCCTTGTCGAGTAATTCCTAATGCTGACTAGATAACTCTTGCATCTCGGAAGGTGCAAGACGGTAAGGAGCCCTGGCGACAGGAGTCGCACCAAGTATAAGATCGATACGAAAGTCGACGGATCTAGGATGAGGAAGACCAGGTAGATCCTCAGGAAAGACATCAGGGAAATCACACACAACCAGAAGGCAGGGTTCCACCACGTGGGTAAAGAAGGCAGGGTTCTGTTTACGTAAACTTCTGTTCGCTTGTATGCATGACATCAGCCTTAGTCCTTTCGAAGGTCGGTCTCCATATACGTTTAAAATATCACCGGACGGTAGAGGAAGACGTACGAGTTTCTCGTGACAAACAATATCGGCATGGTTCTTACGCAACCAATCCATACCGATAATGACATCAAAACTACCCAGTCGCATGGGTATAAGATCAATAGAAAAGACGTGATCGTTAAGAGTCAGGGAACAATCATGCATGATAGAGTTAACAAGAATAGACTTACCATTGACGACCTCGACAGAGAACGACTCAGGTAACTTAGAGTGTGTACAATTTATCAAGGACCCGAATTACACGGACACAAAGCTTTTATCGGCACCAGTATCAAATAGGATCGAAGCATAAAGAATATTAACGAGAAACATACCATTCACCACATCGTTGTTGTTGCGAGCCTGGTTAGCATTGAGATTGAATGCTCGTCCACGAGCGGCTTCTTGTTGTTCTTGGTTCAGCTGGGGGCAACGATTACGAAGATGTGTAGTATCTTCGTACTGGAAACATGCACGAACAACATTGACCGGTCTGGGATCCTGTAGAGGAGCTGGAAGAGCTGCTTGAACTTCCTGAGCTGGGGCTTGCTGAGCTGGCTATGCAGGGTTGGCTTGACGACAGTAGGGAGTCGTGTGACCATAGCGGTTACAGTTGGTGCACAGACGACATGCAGAAGCCGTATGATGATGAAAGTTGCAAGCAGCAGCAGTAGCAGGAGCAAGTTTAGCAGCAGGGCTTGCAGCAGGAGTAATAGCATTACATCCGGAGCCCTAAGATTTCCTTTTCTTGTTCTTGCTGCCACTGGGCTGCTGGGTAACTTGGTTTGCAGACTTGGAGGTAGCAGGAGTAGCAAACTGCTTATCACGCACACGATTGTTGTTGAGACTGGCTGCAAGGCGGTAGACTTCCTCAATTGTTTCTAGCTGAGCTGCTTCAATAGAATCGTGCATGGCAGGAGGTAGACCATTGATATACTTGGTTATCATCCGCTTAGGATTCGAAACCAAGTGAGGAACGATAAGACTTAGCTGCTTAAACCGGGTAGTATAAGCCAGGTTATCATCACCAACCTGCTTCAAATGCCAAAACTCTTCTTTAAGCTTCAATTGTTCATGAGGAGGGCAGAACTCGAGCATCATGAGTTCTCGCACCTCAGCCCATGGAAGAGCATAGGCTTCTTCATTAGAACGGATGTTTCTCTCATTCGACCACCACTCCAACGCTCTGCCTTGGAACATTCCAGTTGGACTCCTAGTCTTTAGATGGTCCGGGCACTCGCTCTTAATGAAGGTAACTTCGATGCTGTCGAACCACTCAAGCATAGCAGTCACCCCATCACTGCCCGTGAAAGGCTTAGGGTTGCAGGAGATGAAATGTTTGTAGCTGAACTTTGTAGGCTTTTGCTTCTCAGCCTTGGAGTCCACAGAGGATGGAGGGGTGTTTGATCCTTGGAGCTCAGATACGATATTTGGCACGACTCAAGCAATCTGGTCGGCCATGAACAACATCATCTTTTTCTGAGACTTCTCCCTGGATTTCCTGAGAGTGTCGGATAGCTTTCGAGAAGACATCCTAAAGATCTAACAAGAGGATCGTATAAGTCTAGATTAACATAGACTAACATAGATTAACACGTGATAGACCCAAGACTCAAGATTCCCAAGATTCACATAGATAACGCAAACCCTACGACCTTCGCATGACGTGTTGTACAGAGCTTGGCAACAAGTCAGAAACGCTTATATATAGGAAGTACCAGTGGCGTATCCACCACGCTTCGGGCACATCGCTTCTGCCCCGTACTCGGCGTCATGTTACGTGTCGCAATTGCCAAACAACTCCCTTAACATTATCACAATACACACGTAGACTAATCCAATAGATTTCAATATATTGCCATAGATTTCAATAGACTTTCCATAGACTTTTAATAGTTTCGCAGAGATTAGTATTAGCAATCTCACAACCAACGAAATCCCCCATGGAACGTATTACGAAAGTTCAGCGACATGACAGAAGCACTTATATATAGGAAGTACCAGCGGCGTATCCACCATGCTTCGATCACGCCACGTCCCCCTCGTCATCGGTGTCATACTTCGCCAACCACAACATTAGACTAGTCGACTAGATAGCATAGATTGACCCAACTGATCCACATAGATTGACCAAATAGATTTGCAACATAGATTTACTCAAATAGACTTCACCACTTAAATCCGAGCCTACAAAACTACGATCTTCACTTAGCGCGTGGTACGAAGGTTCGGTAACATGCCATAAACACTTATATATAGGAAGTACCAGCGGCGTATCCACCATGTTTCGGACATGCCACTTTCCTCATCTTCTTCGGCGCTAGGCTACGTTGCGTATTTTGTTTTTCAATCCACACATACGTAGTTTACACATAGATTTCACATAGATCTCACATAGAATACACAAATAGACCTTCCATAGTTTTAGAATTCAACAACAGACACTAAGTTTCGCATGGCACTTGGTACGAAAGTTGGAAACATGCCGGAAACACTTATATATAGGAAGTACCAGCGGCGTATCCACCATGCTTCGGACGTGTCACCTTCCCCTCGTATTCCATGCCATGTTACATCTAGTGCCTTGTACTCATATTATCTTATAGATTACACATAGAATAAAGCTTCATAAATTTAGTTCGATCTGAGATTAGAATTAACGTTTTAGATTGCGGACACGCGTGTGAGTAGTGTAAATAAAATATTCCAAAATGAACGAAGAATCGAGTTTAAAACCATATACATAAAATCGGGATGACATAAAACAATAGACTTACAAATCATAGGATCGCTCCGGGTAGAGGAACGGTAACTAACCAAAGTCATTCGAACTCCTTTCTAATTGAGGTAACGCGTCCTGACTTACTTAGACAAATACGTCATCGATGTTAGGCCTACGATATCCGTCCTTTTAGTCATTCCACGCTCCTAATTGATTGGATCTTCGAGACTTTGGTGAGACATAAAAATCAAGGAGTGGGACTAGTTATCAAGGTCTGAGTTTCACCTCTAACTTGACAACATTGTACCCTAAATAGCGTCGGTACTTATCCGCAGATAAGACCTACTAGAATAATACGGAGATTTTCCATCGAGGTTTGGATGTCACTCCTGACTTGAGGGAAAATCTCGTGCGAAAATACAAACACCAATTAACAGTGCTTTCCAAATATAAAGTGTATATTATGTTAGCCTTAGGAAAGGCATGTAAGTTTAACAGGAATATATGCTGCTAGGAAGCAGGTACGGTAGAATGCATAAGTTCTTAAACAAAAAATAAGAGTCAAAGTTCCTAGAACTATAGACTAGGGCAAGTATTCCTACTTATCCTAATTCCCTATAGTTATGGCTCTGATACCAATCTGTCACACCCCAACCGATAGCGGAAACATCGGGGTGCGAGCACTAGGTGTTCAGATTGCTCATGAGATTTCAATAACATTATTGTTTCAGTAGAGATTAATTGATTTCATGCAAATAGTCTAACAAACATCATCACCAGTATCACATTACAAACCATATCATAAAATTGTTCGAATTGTTCAAAAGACTAAACTAACTAGGCGACGTTTCTAAACATCTCCTAGCTTGGTTTCCATGCATTCCAAAGCAACCTATCAGCCTGCAACATGTATTAAAATATCAATACAAAAGTTTTGGCGAGTATACAAGTTTGATAATAGGGTAATAGAATAAAATAACTCATATCCACAATGTAAGTATATAAAAATAGTTTCAGCCATGCTAGTGTCGCAGTCCACGCAGTGATAGCCCAAGTATCCCGATGCTTTAGTGTTTACCCAAGACTCAAGGTAAACTAGAATCCTCCTAACAATACTCCCTAAGAATAATGGGAGAGGTGCACCCCCTATAGCGCTACTATTGTTAAGGCGGAACTACACACCCTGGATTAAACGTCACATATCACAAAATAGAATACTAGAATGCACAAGTTTTCACATACATATAGGACAGAGTTTAGACTTCAAAAGATTCAAGTTTATATAGAATACATGTTACACCCCAAAGTTTAAAAGTAAAAAGGGGATCGGGTATACTCACAGTGATTGCTTAACAGTCGCAACTGTTATTGGATCAAAGGGAGCTCTTTTAGAATTAGCCTGATTAGATCATAACGGGATAAGAGTCGGGCAAAATAACAAGATTGCTTAAAGTGTTGGAAACTATCACTGGATCGGATGGCTGTCCGATCGGATTCCCTGTCGGTCGGGTGACTTATTGTGAAACGAATGACTGTCCGATTGGACGGCTGTCAGATCGGGTGGCTTAGTGTGAGGGTGAAATGAATGACTGTCTGATTGGATTGCTGTCCGACGGGTGGTCATCCAATTCAAGTGTCAAGTATATGGCTTAAGTGTTCTTGTAACCTTGATCGGGTGGCTGTCCGATCGGGTTGCCACTCGATTGAGATCTCCAAAACTCCAAGTTTCTAAAAAGTTACCAAGTGTTGGAAGGTTTCAAAGTTCCAAGGTTGCAAAGCAAGTGTCACTCAATCGAGTGGCTATCCGATCGGGTTGCCGCTCGATCGGGCGAACCTCGTTCCCTTAACCATTTTGTAAAATTTTCTAAGTTTAACGATGACGGCATGGTACGTATTGTAACAATGGTAAACTCATCGTCGCACAGCCGCTCTGATCAGGTGGGAACCACCCCAGTCCGATCAGTTGCTGTTCGCGATAACGTTTATGTCAAACTCCGTATTCCGGCCATCATCTTCCGGTGGAAATCCATCCTTGAGCCGACTCTAGACTAATAATCAAGTCTATAGTCTGTTCAGGACCGGATCTCACCATTTAAAGTAAAAGATTGAAGAAAAGATGAAGAAACTTAAGTTTTATCATGAAAATACTTAGATTTTGTTTAGATTTGGTGATAAGTACACGGAATCTCTTAGATCCCAGCTAGATCTTACCAAGAATGACCTCATATAGCAGTTTGTACGAACCACCATGATGACATCATCCTTAAGATCTCAGATCTGAGAGATTTCATGGTGAAAAGTTTGATTTCAAAGGTGAATCACGTAGAGAATGAGGTGTAGATCAAGAGAGTACAAAGATCTAGTCTAAAACGTACCGAAATCGCCAAGAAAAATGGAGGAGAAAGGTGTTTATGCGTCAGAGTCGAGCAGGGCTGTCACATCAGTGAAGGACTGATGTGACAACTCCTATTTGTAGTATGGGAGTATGAGAAAGGAGAAGGTGTGTACGGATCGAGTGGTAGTCCGATCGGGTGGTCATCCAATCGGGTGGTCATCCGATCGGGTGGTAATCCGATTGGGTGGCAATCCGATCGGATTGCCACTCTGGCCAATCCAACCTTTCCGCGTTCCCGTCTTTGATTCGTTTTGCGAGTTAGATTAAGCGTTGCGTATTATTGAGTAATAGAATAACTAGATAACATCATAAAAGTCCCAAAGATTAATAGATTCTGCCAGTGACAAGGCTCCAGTCTCTCGTTCAACCAAGAATCAAGTTTCATGAGTCTAAAGAGTCAAGCACCAAATAGATTTTGACATTCCAAGCATAGGTTTAGGCATTCCATCATAGGTTTAGACATTCCAACATAGATTTTGACAATTCAAATATAGATTTAGGCAATCCAAACATATAGATATAGACATTCCAAACGTATAGACATTCCATACGTAGATTTAGGCATTTCAAGTATATAACATAGGCTTCCACATACCTTAGGGGCTAAAAATGACAAATAGACAAACTTCAGGGACTAATCTTAACAAAATCCTAAAGTTTAGGAACGCTGGGCGTTACAGTCTCCCCTCCTTTAGGAGATTTCGTCCCCGAAATCTTAGATGAAGACTGCTCGAAGAGCTGCGGATACTTGGCCTTCATATCACTTTTCAACTCCCAAGTGAATTCGGCACCACGCTTTTCTTCCCATCGAACCTTACCAATGGGAATCTTGTTGCGCCTCAGACGCTTGACAGCTTGATCCATGATTTCGACCGATTTCTCCACAAATTGGACAGCTTCATTTATTTGCAAGTCTTCAAGGGGAACCTGCAGTTCCTCGTAGGCTAGGCACTTACGTAGATTAGACACGTGGAACACCGGGTGCACATTGTTTAGTTCTTGTGGTAGGTCGAGTCTGTACGCCACCTTGCCAATCCTTTCAAGTATCATGAAAGGACCTACATAGCTAGGAATGAACTTTCCCTTCTTACCAAAATGAACCACTCTCTTCTAGGGAGATACCTTGAATAAAACTCGGTCACCAACAGCAAATTACAGAGGCTTGCGCCTTTTATCAGCATAGCTCTTTTGTCTGCTCCTAGCCTTGATCAAGTTATCACAGATCTGAAGGATCTTATCCGTTGTCTCTTGAATAATCTCAGGGCCAGTGAACTGCTTTTCCCCAACCTCATGCCAGCTGAGAGGAGATCGACATTTTCGTCCAAACAAAGCTTTGAAAGGAGCCATCTGAATACTGGAATGATAGCTATTGTTGTACGAAAATTCTATCAATGGTAAATGTACATCCCAGTTACCACCAAAGTCGATGACACAAGAACGGAGCATGTCCTCTAGGGTTTGAATAGTACGCTCGATCTGTCCATCCGTCTGAGGATGAAAGGCTGTGCTAAGATTCAAGTTCGAACCCATAGCGGACTGAAACGTTTGCCAAAGACGTGAAGTAAAACGACCATCACGGTCTGAGATTATGTCCAGAGGTATGCCATGACGGCGTATAATCTCATCAGTATAGATCCTAGCAAGTTTCTCCACTTTATAATCCTCACTAATAGGAAGAAAGTGGGCTGATTTAGTTAAACGGTCAATAATCACCCAAATACTGTCATGACCAGCAGGTGTACGGGGTTACTTAGTAATAAAGTCCATAGCAAGACTATCCCATTTCCAAATGGGGATTTTAGGTTGTTCTTAAAAGTCTGGAGGGACGCTGATGTTCAGCTTTCACCTTCAGACAGGTGAGGCATTTTGAAACATACACAACAATGTCCCTCTTCATGCCAGGCCACCAATAAGTCATACGCAGATCCTGGTACATCTTATCAGTTCCTGGATGAATAGAGTAACGGGATTTGTGAGCCTCCTTCATGATGAGCTCACGTAGATTATCACGATCTGGCACCCATATGCGATTTAGATAGTACTAAAGACCATCAGATTTAGTTTTGAGCTGATTAACGTTAGCGTCAAGAACTTCAATAGATAGACTTCCTTCATTAGCAGACGAATACGGAGCTTCACGAATACAAGCATGCAAATCACTAGATATACGAATAGCCTTGACATGAGTCTTACGACTAAGGGCGCCGACCACTACATTCGCCTTGCCAGGATGATAGCGAATTTCGCAGTCATAGTCGTTAAGTAGTTCCACCCAACGTCTTTGTCGCATGTTCAGCTCTTTTTGGTCAAAGATATGTTGAAGGCTCCTATGGTCGGTGAAGACCACACACTTGGTACCATAAAGGTAATGTCGCCAGATCTTTAACGCAAAAACAACCCACCAAGCTCCAGATCGTGAGCAGTGTAGTTTTTCTCATGCACTTTGAGTTGGCGAGATGCGTAAGCAATGACCTTGTCCCGTTGCATGAGCGCACAACCCAAGCCACGGTTCGAGGCATCACAATACACCACGAAATCGTTATTCCCATTGGGTAAAGTTAAAACAGGAGCGTTACACAAAAGGTCCTTAAGAGTTTGAAAGGATTCCTCTTGTTCGGGACCCTAAACAAAAGGTTTCTCCTTCTGGGTCAGAGTAGTAAGAGGAACAGCGATATTAGAGAAATCCGCGATGAACCGGTGGTAATAACCCACCAATCCTAGAAAAGAACGAATCTCAGACACGAATTTAGGCGTACTCCAACTCTTCACTGCCTCGATCTTAGAAGGGTCAACATGAATACCCTGACTACTAACAATGTGACCAAGAAATTGCCCTTCATCAATCCAAAATTCACACTTAGAAAATTTAGCGTATTGGCGTTCACCACGTAGAAGTTCGAGCATGAGACGTAGATGGCGAGCATGATCACTTTAGACTTAGAATAAATAAGAATATCATCAATAAAGACTATAACGAAATGATCCAAATAGGGTTTACAAACATGGTTCATAAGATCCATGAACACTGCAGGTGCATTGGTCAAGCCAAAAGGCATGACTACGAACTAGTAGTGCCCATATCAAGTACGGAACACAGTTTTAGGAATATCATCTTCGAGGACACGTAGTTGATGATATCCAGATCGAAGATCAATCTTAGAGAAGCAGGACGCACCTTGTAGTTGATCAAACAAATCATCAATGCGAGGTAGAGGGTAACGATTCTTCACGGTAAGCTTATTAAGTTCAAGGTAGTCGATACACATACGAAACGATCCATCCTTCTTCTTGACAAATAACACGGGAGTACCCCACGGAGAGGTACTTGGACGAATAAAACCCTTGTCGAGTAATTCCTGAAGCTGACTAGATAACTCTTGCATCTCGGAAGGTGCAAGACGGTAAGGAGCCTTGGCGACAGGAGTCGCACCAGGTACAAGATCGATACAAAAGTCAACGGATCTAGGAGGAGGAAGACCAGGTAGATCCTCAGGAAAGACATCAGGGAAATCACACACAACCGGAACATCGTTTATGTTCTTCCCCTTACCCTTTTGTTCCACCACGTGGGCCAAGAAGACAGGGTTCTGTTTACGTAAACTTCTGTTCGCTTGTGTGCATGACATCAGCCTTAGTCCTTTCGAAGGTCGGTCTCCATAGACGTTTAAAATATCACCGGACGGTAGAGGAAGACGAACGAGTTTCTCTTGACAAACAATCTCGGCATGGTTCTTACGTAACCAATCCATACCGATAATGACATCAAAACTACCCAGTCGCATGGGTATAAGATCAATAGAAAAGACGTGATCGTTAAGAGTCAGGGAACAATCACGCATGATAGAGTTAACGAGAATAGACTTACCATTGGCGACCTCGATAGAGAACGACTCAGGTAACTTAGAGCGTGTACAATTCATCAAGGACCCGAATTCCACGGACACAAAGCTTTTATCGGCACCAGTATCAAATAGGATCGAAGCATAAAGATTATTAACGAGAAACATACCATTCACCACATCGTTGTTGTTGTGAGCCTGGTTAGCGTTGAGATTAAATGCTCGTCCACGAGCGGCTGCTTGTTGTTCTTGGTTCAGCTAGGGGCAACGATTACGAAGATGCGTAGTATCTCCGCACTGGAAACATGCACGAACAGCATTGACCAGTTTGGGATCCTGTAGAGGAGCTGGAAGAGCTGCTTGAACTGCCTGAGCTGGGGCTTGCTGAGCTGGCTATGCAGGGTTAGCTTGACGGCAGTAGGGAGTCGTGTGACCATAGCGGTTACAGTTGGTGCACAGACGACATGCAGAAGCAGTAGGATGATGAAAGTTGCAAGTTGCACACTTGGGGTAAGACCTAGTGTATTGCTTCTTAGCTTCTGGAGTAGCAGGGTTAGCAGCAGCAGTAGCAGGAGCAGGTTTAGCATCAGGGCTTGCAGTAGGAGTAATAGCATTACATCCGCATGGACATATTATACTTTTGGACCTTAGGATCCTAACAACATGTCCCACGAACACTCGCATGGACATGTTACACTCTACGAACGTTACTCGCTGAGCATTGGGCCATAAATATGATGATACCACAGGTACTGTCCTTTGATCTTGATACGACCGATATAGATCCACAGACACGACATTCGAACTTAGTCTAACCTGACGGATATGTCATTTGTTTTTCTTCGACGAGATCTGAATCTACTTGAAGAGCTAGTAGGAATCCGAGCGATACCTACACCTTACCGTGAAGCTCCTACGACACAAATAACCTTATGTTAGTTTCCAACGAGCGACTTTTGGCGTTGCGATACCCGTTTTCTTGATTGTATGCTCAACCCCCACAGCTCTAGCCCAAAGGATTGTTCAGGAATCCACGTTTCAACAGTTGAAGGTGAAACTCTGTAGCGCTCCCATTTTCTCGTTACCTGAAGGCTCAGACGATTTCGTTGTTTATTGTGACGCGTCAATTCAAGGACTTGGTGGTGTGTTGAAGCAACGGGAGAAGGTTATTTCTTACGCATCACGTCGACTCAGGGTTCACGAAAAGAACTACACTACCCACGAGTAGGAGTTGGGAGCAGTAGTGTTCGCACTCAATATCTGGAGACATTACTTGGACGGTACCAAGTGCACCATTTACACCGATCACAAGAGTCTCTAGCAAATCTTCGAGCAGAAGGAGTTGATCATGCGACCGCGTCAATGGGTCGAACTCCCTAACGACTACGATAGCGCAATCAAGTACCATCCAGGCAAGGCCAACGTTGTGGCCGATGCCCTCAGTCGGAAGGAGACCAAAACCTAAGCATATACGTGCGTTACAGCTTACTATCCACTCTAGTCTTCCTACCCAAATCCGTAATGCTCAGGTTTAAGCATTGGAAGAAGGGAACCTTTTAGCTGAGTCCATGCGGGGCATGGAAAAGCGACTTGAACCCAAGGAAGACGATACTCACTACTTCATGGAACGTGTCTGGGTTCCACTCTTTGGAAGCTTACGAGAACTTGTGATGGACGAAGCACACAACTCTCGCTACTCGGTGCATCCTGGTTCTGACAAGATGTACCAAGACCTCCAAACTTTGTACTGGTGGCCCCACATAAAAGCTAATATAGCGACCTATGTTAGTAAATGTTTGACTTGTCCGAGGGTCAAGGTTGAATACCAAAAGCCATCAGGCCTACTTCAGCAACCAGAAATCCCGACATGGAAATGGGAGCAAATTTCCATGGACTTCGTTACTGGCCTACCTAGATCTCAGCAAGGAAATGATACCTTTTGGGTGATAGTGGATCGACTAGCAAAACCTGCACACTTCCTGGCGATCAAGGAAACAGATAAGTTTTCTACACTAGCAGACATCTACCTAAAGGAAGTAGTTGCGAGGCACGGGGTGCCAACCTCCATTATTTCTGATCGTGACCCACATTTGCATCTGATTTGTGGCAGGCGAGGCACAATTCCTTCGGCTCACGTCTAGACATGAGCACAGCGTATCATCCACAGACGGATGGGCAGACTGAACGCACCATCCAAACTCTTGAAGACATGCTTCGAGCATGTGTAATCAACTTTGGTAACAGCTGGGAAAGGAACCTACCCGGTGGAGTTTTCATATAACAACAGTTACCACACCAGTATCCAGGCCGCTCCGTTCGAGGCGTTGTATGGACGGAAATGCCGATCACCCTTATGCTGGGCAGAAGTTGGCGATAACTAAATTACTGGCCCAGAACTCGTCGTCAACACAACGGAAAAGATTGCCCAAATACGACAACGAATGGCGGTAGCTCGTGACCGTCAGAAAAGCTACGCTGATAAGCGCAGGAAACCGCTTGAGTTCCAGGTTGGGGATCGAGTACTACTTAAAGTCTGACCTTGGGAAGGTGTGGTTCGTTTTGGCTAATAGGGCAAGCTTAACCTAATCCGCGTTATGTTGCACCTTTTGAAATCATTGAGAGAATCGGCAAAGTGGCGTACAGACTGAATCTGCCCGAAGAGCTCGATGGTGTTCACAACGTATCCCATGTGTCAAATCTGAAGAAGTGTCTGTCAGAGGAGAGCTTCATAGTTCCTTTCAAGAAACTCACTATCGACGGCCAGCTGCGTTTCGTCGAGGAACCAGTGGGAATTATGGACCGGGAAATCAAGACTCTGAAACGAACCAAGATACCTATTGTTCGGGTTCGTTGGAACTCACGCCGTGGCCTAGAGTTTACCTGGGGATGGGAAGACTAGATGATGCGCAAGTATCCCCAACTGTTTGCAAACAAAACTCCCATCACTGAGGCTACAGCGGAATTTCGGGACGAAATTCCAAACTAACGGGGGGATGATGTGACACCCCGCGATAACATTGTAACCCACTAGCTTGTCAGTGACTGCACTCTAACTTTCGAGATGAAAGTTCTTGAAACTTGGGGATAATGTGATACTTCGGGTTTTTACACATACGTTCGATGTCCGAACTAAGAATCTTATGATTTAATTTATGTGAGTTAATCTTTGGATTGATGATTAACATATATTATACAAGTTAACTAATTAAATGGCTAAACTAATTAAAAGTTGACATGAGAGTATTGAATGACTTTATTGCTTGAACATGTTTGCATGAATATGTATGAGTTATTGGACCATAACCTGGCTAGTCGCACACCCCTCCCTACAAGCCCAACACAGCCCAACAACCTCCCTTGGCGTTGCCCTAACTAATCGCACAGTATACACCTCAATGGAGATGGGAGTGTGCGACATTTTTGAATTAGGTTATATAAAGACAAACGCAGCCGACACTTGGAATGTTTGCAATCATATTCACCAACTGCAATCCCTAGGCACCCTTCTTTCTCTCAAAATCTTCTCCCTAAAAACAACCTGCAACTTCAACGCCACCTCCAACCAAACATCATCGTCCCTAATCGAATCTCCGGTCAAACTTTTTAGCTCCGACCGAACCACCGGCGACACCTGTGCTTCGATCGTACCTCCGGCACACACCACCTCATTCCGAGCAGTCTCCGGCGATCGTTACTCGGAACTCCGAACTCCGTTTCTCTCGCTCAGCTCACACACAGTTCCGACAATAGAATTTCAGGTTAGTGAGATTCCTGGTTCTTAATTTAAGAATCAAGCTTGATACTCTTGAAACATACATTGCTTGAATCTATTTGGATTGAATGTTAACGAATCTGTTAAATCTGTAAATGAGAAGAATATATGCATTTTAACCAGTTTGAGTCCGTGACACTTGATGCTTAATAGTCGATTATGATAAAGTGATGATGAAGTCTAAATTTGTTTAAATGATAGCTTTGATAAACCTCTGTTAGTGTTTTAAGTGGTGACAATGTTGATGATAATAGTGATAAAACGGTGATACTAAAACGATGATGGTGAAACCGGTTAACTGGTTAAATAATAAGAATGAGGATGTTTGAATAACTTTTCTGTGTATATGGTTAAGATGATGCATGTTCAATGATTCATGTTGATGCTTTTAATTGCTGGGTTTTCTTGAAAATGTACAACCATGCATGCTCAGGGTACAACATGGTCATACACAGTTGAAGGGTTAGAATGAAGGAGCTTTGTTAATGGAACAGTGACTTTTAAATAATAATCAATAGTTACTTAAGTGTAATAGGATTATGTGATGATTTAAAAGATTTGATAGTCCTTGTACAAGTCTCTTGGAGTCCTTGTTCTAAGTGGTGAATATGTTCCTACGGTGATGGTTCAAAGCTTATGCTCACACTTGGTAAATGTTTAAAGATGATAATGATGATAGATGATTTTTGAATGTGCATATTGTATGAATTGGGTTATGAACCTGCTATTCCTATTCTTGAAGATGAGTGTTAATGGGCTTGTACAACCATAGGTGCATAGTGTACAACCCACCTTAATAGTGCGTGTGAATTAAATGAATTTGTCTTTTCCTGTTTAATTCTAGTGAATTTGAGGATTGTTGTTATTGATGTTGCACACTCCTTTCATGGCCCCACTTCATTTGTTTCACGTGACTTTGTCGGCCGCACAAACACACACTTAGGCAATTGTTTGTCATAAGACTTTTTGATCGCACAATTCCTACATGATCGCACAATTTATGTAGTAATTCCTGAGTTGTTTTCAATCGCACACTTTTTATTCCTTTTCTTTCTTTGGTCGCACAAATAGTAACAGTCGCACACTTGATTTATAATCGCACACTCACTAACGGGCCGCACAGTATATTGGGAATCATATGTGCATGAATGTATGATATGTGTTTGTGTGCTATATGCTAAATACATGTATACGTGATACTTATGCTACGTGTTAAATACGTGTATACGTGCCAATACCTGAATGCGAACCTAATGAAAAATGTAATTATAATAGGACGTGGTTGACCGAACTTTAAAACAAGTAAACTATCTGCCGAGCAAACCGAGGTGAGTTCACACTTCTACAAGGCATGGGATTCCCGGTGGTTGGGAATGGGTAATTGAATGAAAGGAAACTTGGGTATTCTTCTTGGTTAGAATACATACCTCCACCCTCTTAATTGAAGGGTGACAACATTTGGAACCTGCGTGATCTTATTATATGGGACACGTACCTCCACCCTCTTAACTGAAGGGAGACAACATTGTTACTAGACCAAAAACTCTATCATAAGTCCCTGATTTTTATATCGACTTAATCGTCGGGCCAATGGCGAACGGGTCATTAGTTAAATAGCGCTATTAGGTTTGACAAGCCTCACACCGTGCCGCAGAGAATGGGAGTGGACTAATGGATATGGGCACGTCAATGATGATAGACATTTACTTAGGGCACCCAACTTTCTCAGTCAGTAGTCGATATGGTAACGGGTCTAGTGGGATATTCATGGGGTAGCCCCCACGGCTGGGAGCCAGAGTAAAAGAAAGGATTAATCATGTTTTTAAACTATGGGGTAACCCCCATGGCAAGTAAGCCAGCTAAAGGAAACCTATGTTTTTGAAACAACTTAAAACAAACACACAACTGTGAACTCGCTCAACTTTGTTGTTGATTCGTTACTATATGCCTTGCAGGTCATTAGGTGCTTAGATGGAGCTTACACAGGAGGACGAGGTCGTTGTGGGATATGGACTGTTTAGTTCCATGTTAAACTTATGAACTTTTAAACTTATGTCTTGATTTCAAACTTATGCTTCCGCTGATAACTTGAACTTATTTAATTTGTTTTGGACACCAATTATATTGTTGGCTAGTTTTATATTTACTTTAATACATTGTTCAATATGATTGGTGGCTTGATCTCGCTCATGTCACGCTCTCTGCGGTGATACCCCGCTTGTGGATTTTGGGGGTGTGACATTGTGACTTTGACCTTGTTTGATTATGAAGCCTATAAGATTCTCAAGAAATCCGCAAAACAAGTCTTAGCAGCACAAGGTGAGGTAAATTTTATTTACAACTTTGTCATTAAAACTATTTCGTTATCTTATGTATTCATATTTTACTCATATATTGTAGGTGTTCAATTCTGAAAGGGTTCTCAAACCATATCAGAATCATTTGGTGTTCCTATGTCGGAACTTCAATCTAATCCTCCTGAATTTTCTAAGGTTATATCAAATGTTTTTCAATTTTTTATATAGTTTTGATTACCATTTTTTCAAACCACACTTATGTATTTGTTTATAGGATCAAGTGTGTTAAAGTAGAGACAATTCAACGCCTATATATAATGTTATTCAAAGTAATGAGACATCATCACCCTCTGGTGAAGTTAAGCGTAACTTTCGTGAAGTCTATGAAGTAGACGACTCACTAAATTGTTCTTCAACAAAACGTCGTATTGGAGATGAAAAAGATGAAGCCTGGGCTGATGGACTTGGCAAACTTTTGATGTCAAAGATGGAGAAGTGGTGTGTTTTGTTATATTTCATTTTTGATGAAGTGTTTTTTTTAAGTGATGTTGATGTTATTTGTTTCACATTGTGGTACATTTGAATGTTTTCGTTGATTTATTATGTTTTGAACACAATAAAATGTTTGTTACAATTTGAGTTATGTGTTTATTGGTCATATTTGTTGTTAACATTATTTATACAAATATGTAAATAGATTTATGTTAATAATCAAACCTAACATATGTGTCGTATTTATAGTAAATAGTTATAACTTGATTCTAAGTATTTTTATGGACTCATTTACTATGTCAATAAATATTTTTTTAATATATGTTTTTATACAAATTTTGTCAAATAAGTTAAAATTTATCTCAACCACAATTGTTAATACAAAACAATTATAAAATAATATAATATTTGAAAACTTTTCTTTTTATTTTATTTAACGATATACTTAAATTAATATTAATTCTTGTTGCACGGGAAGTTCAGGTATTCTTTTTATTTTACATTTATTGTATACATAATATAAATGGTCCAACCCCGTGAAATTCACGGGGAATAACCTAGTATATATATATACATATACATATATATATAAAGTATATCGTACAATATGTCTTAACGTACATTGCGTATGCGAGGTAAAATCGCACGTTATAAACCTGTAAAAGAAATATCGCATGTTACAAAAACGTAAGTTCACACCTTAAAAATAAACAATATCGCATGTTTGTAAAAGGAATATTTGCATGTGCACTTTGAAAATTCATTTTCGCATGTTTGTATTTGAAAATTCATTTTCGCATGTTCAGATTAAAATTTTTCATTTTCGCATGTTACTTTTACAAGAATTTGCATGTTGATTATGCCTCTGGTACGCAATGTACGTTAAGACATTTTGTACGTTAACCGGCCTATATATATAGGGGACCGCTAAAATGAAAACCACCTTTAGTTGTAAGAACCGAGAGAACCACTTTCTAACCACTAGATCTTCAAGATTGATGGATGAGATTAAAAGTAATAAAAACTATTATAAAATTCTTTTTGTCTTATTATGTTTTTAATATTTTATTGTTAAAAGGTATTTAAGTAAATTTGCTTTTTTTGTCTTATTGGATATATTATTTTTTATTGCATTTTTGTCCTAATGCATTAATTATTTTTTATTATAAATCAGATTTTTTATTAAAGAATTTTTTAAAATAAGATTTTTTGATAAATTTTTTTCAGGATTTGTTTAAAAAAACATTTTTAAGATCCGTTTTTAACACACGTTTTTTTACGACACATTTCATGCCCCTGTTTTTACGCTTCGTTTTTCGCGTCGTATTTTCGACCGGTTTTTTACGCGTCGTTTTTTATGTTTTACGTTAAAAAGTTTTGACATAAAAGTTTACGTTTTATATTTTTGCGCTAAAAAAGTTTACGTTTTACGTTTTAATTTTTACGTTTTAGGTTAAAAGTTTAAAAAGTTTACGTTTTCCGTTAAAAAATTTACGTTTTACGTTAAAAAGTTTACGTGTTAGTTAAAAAGTTTACGTTTTACGTTAAAAAAAATTACGTTTTACGGTTAACGTTAAAAACTTTACGTTTTACGTTACAAAATTTACATTTTACGTTAAAAAGTTTACGGTTTTAACTTTTTTTTACAAAAACTTTTTTACACAAAAACGAACGCACCCAGAAAATCGCAACTCGGTAGGTGTCTCAGATAGATTGTTATCATCATCGACTGGGAAAAAAATAAAAAACCAACAACAAAAATCAAAACAATGTGTGGATTCTTGAAAAAAACGGGGTTTTGGCTCATATTTTCCAATAATCAAAGGCTGCAAAGTGGGGTTACAGGTTCAAAAACCTACCATCCACCCATCCTTGCCGCACCATCGTCATCAAAATATACGTTTTTTTTTGCATCATCACCGCCCCAAATCCGGCAGATCAAAAACCCACATAGTTCACTGTTCAAACAACTACAGAAAAAACAAACAACTAAAGGTCGATGGGCATCATCGGTGAAAAAAGTCACCTCTGCCTCCCACCGGCACCACCGGTCATTGCCACATTAATCCCCATATCTTTAATATCAACCCAAACTATCAAAAAATATACAAAAAGGAGAATAGAAGGTACAAACCACCGGTCATCACAGTACCTCAGGTCGCCGGAGAGTGCAGAAGAACAAATACCACCTCCAACAAACCACCGCTCTACCCACCATTCACCGCCACCACCGCCTTCGACACACCGCCGCCCCTAACCCACCACAACAACCACCCCTTCACCCATCTTTCACCGCCACCACCGCCTCCGAGTGAGAGAGAGAAACCGGCGGCGAGTTAATCAACCCCGGGGTGGGTGATGCCGGCGTCGAGTTCATCGGGGGTCGGCGGCGAGTTCATCAACTCCGGTGTGTATGGGTGGCAAATTGGTGGTGATGAACCGGTGGCTATCATCTTCCACGGGAGACGAGATGGGATAAGAAAGGGGGCGGCGAATGGGGGCGGCGGTGATGGTTTTCTCCGGCGGTTAGGTTTTGAAGGAGGGCGACGGTGATAGTTTTCTCCGGCGGTTAGGTTTTCTTCGACGAGTTCATCTCAGGTTTTTGAAGAGATGAGAGAGAGATGAACAGAGAGATAGAGAGAGGAAAGTGATGATATATGAGAGATGACAAGAAAGTCAGATGACTTTTAATGAAGAGAGAGAGCGAGAGAGATTGGACATTTGAAGTAAATGACCAAATTACCCTTTATTCTGATTGGTTGAGAGTGGTTCTCACGGTTCTTACAACTGAGGATGGTTTCTATTTTAGCGGCCTCCTATATATATATATATATATATATATATATATTGGGGGCCGCTAAAATGAAAACCACCTCCAGTTGTAAGAACCGTGAGAACTACACCGTACGGGGCGAGGTGTTACGGTACCCGTAAACGCAAACTTGTGGTGCTCAAAACTACACACACGACATTTTTTTTTACAAATGTGTTTATAATACACGCATCTACGTTTATGAAAAGAAAAATTTGGTCCACCTCGCCCCGTATGGTGTAGTTCTCACGGTTCTTACAACTGGAGGTGGTTTTCATTTTAGTGGTCCCATATATATATATATATATATATAATGGGTAATTATAGGGAGAAAACCCTTTAAAATGAGAAAACTATGAAAACCCATCACATGGTCTAGAATTGCCCACGTGTCTCAGCCATCTCCATCTTTTTTTTTTGCTTTTAAGGGCACATTTGTAAATTCAGCAATATCATACCAAACTCAAAAGATCTCTTGACCTTTTATCTACTATGATTTGACAACATTTATTACACCCTTATATTCCCAATGTATCTTTCCTCTTTCTCTATCCTTTAACCAACTCTCTATTTGTCATTTGTAGAGCATAAAAAAGATCAAACTCTCTCTTTCTTATTTCACTTTCTTATCTATGTTTTTTGTATCATTTTTCCTGATGAAGAAATCCAACATTTTACCAATCAAATTTAGACCGAAATGAAGAACGAAAATCAGATCGATCAATCCCTGATGAAGAACGTGGTTTTGTGATGAAGATGTTAATATATGAAGTCAGATCCACGTGAAAACCCCTTCCAGGTCTTGTTCCATTCCCGTTTAGATCTCGTTTGTCCACATGTTTCATAATGTTGTTACAGATCTGGATATTTGTGAGTTTTTTTACACTTTTTTAGTTTATATAAAATATGATTTGTATATGTTGTTTCAGATCTTGATATTTGTGAGTTTTTTTTTACACTCTTTTAGTTTTATGCAACATATGTTTTCATATATGTTTGATTCTGGGTATTTCGTATGGATTTTTCTGATTTTGTGGAGTTTATGTTAGTTGATAACTTGAGCATGTAGGTATAAACTTTTGAAAGATGATTATAATTTACCGTTCTATTATTTACACTTAAATATTGAACCAATAAAATATTGAATTTAAAAATGATATAGGTATGGACTTTATAAGATGATATTCAACGTCTGGCTCCATTTTTTACACTTAAAATATAAAAAAATATTCATAAAACCTGGTTGTTAATAGGTTTTTGTGTAATGGTTGTTTTAGAGATGAAACATGATTTCTTTTTGTTAAAATGGTACTTAAAAGGGGTAAATTGTTATGTAATTTGCAGGTTTTTATTTTTGTGTTAAAAAGTTATGCTTGGTTTGGTTGCTTGTTTGGGCTTTTGATTTGAATAGTAACTGTTTTTTGTTGGTTTGGTTGCTTTGTTTGGGGCTTTTGATCTGAATAGTAACTGTTTTTGTGATGTTATTTGAGAAAAAAAGATTTTCTGGCTATGAATGCGTTAATATTTATGTCTGGTTAACGACTTAACGGTTATCTTATCTTTTTGTTATTAGGACGATGATGTATACAAGGGAAATAAGATCCAATTCTCGGGACCGTTGGTTTCGTCAAATGTGGATCAAATGCTCAAGGATCATGACCATGTTTATGTTACAGCACAACACAACTAACACGTGTGATAGTTTGAACTTCTCGGACATGCATGTGTTACATGTGACATGAAACCCATGTACAACGTAACACGTGTTACGTGTGACATGAAAACACATTTTTATAATTTCCCTGGCATACGCACACCCACACGTTTACAAACTGTTTCAAGACCGACCCAAACAATAAAGCAAGGGTAGCCGTTGAAAAGCTAAGGCAGCAAAGGTAGCCGCTGAAAAGCTAAGGCAGACTGTCAAAGGAAGCTCCACCATTTTCTTAGTGCTATGTCCTTTCGTTTACTAGTAATATGTAATGTGAGACTCTTATTGTTTTGTCTAGTACATGATGTTAAAACAGTATGGACTTAACACATTCTGGAAGTCTTAACACACGTTATAAAAGAGGCTTAACATGTAACATATCCATTTTTATCATATAAGAGTTATAGGTTGTTTAAATCTATTAACCACTAGTAACTAGTTTTATTTTTTAAAACAATTATTCAACCCATATAGTTTTAAAAACTATTTTTGGTTGGAATGTTATACTAATTAATTGGCTTGTATATGTGTGTCATTTCTATTTTCTATATTAAAATAAAGTATATAAACTTATATTATTAAACGGGTAGATTACGGGTAAGTTGAATAAAGTACCTAGACGGGCCTAGGAACCGTTTAATAATTTAATTATAAAGATACGTTATATTTGAACCTATTTCGTTTTTAATAAAACTTGGTTCAAAATATAGATTAGATTATTCTCTTTCTAATAACATATTCATTGTTTTGTACAACATTATATTTTAGAAGTTATACGCGCAAAATAAGTGAAGCAGCTGAATTAATTACAAAAAAAAAATAATTAATTAATCCAACTTCAAATGTTGTACGTATGTATGCTTTAATAGGTGGCTTTCACATTTTCAATTGAAAGGAAATAAAACTCTACAAATGGAATGTTTACATAACAGGTGTGCATCTAAATTTAAACAAGGAGATACGTGTCTCATTTTAGTCATAAGTCATCTCAATATTGGCGTGGCCAACAAGACAAATTTCAACTATATACACATTCACAGATAGAAGCCAAATTTCTCCATCTTTCTTTAGTCTCTCGCCCTCCCTCTTTTCATATATTCTTTTTAAGTGTTTTAATATTTCACCTATAATAATAATAATGTCTTGCCCCGTTTAAGTGTTTTAACTCCCGATCACTGATACCCTTTCTGATTGATCTAGAGCCCCATAACGCATGTCAAGGCTCTGCCCGACTAAGTTCGTTGGGGTTCTGTCTCGTGACATAGGGATAAGGTTGAATTAGGGTTACTATACTTAACACGCGTGCAAATATATATATATGTTAGGATCTGAGTTTGGTTTTGATTGTGTTTTACGTTTGAACAAAGATGAAGATGAATGAGTTGTGCAGCGGAATTAAGATGGAAACAAACTTTGATCACAATCAAACGAGAGAATTGCTTTAATCAAACATTTTCAACAAAGAACCGAAAGATTGAATTTATTTCAATAACGATTACAATGCATGTATGAATGCAAACTCCCCCTCAGCCTGAGCTCACAGTGTTTGTTCGTGCAGGAAGAAGATTTAGTAAAGAGCTAAATAGAACAGTGCATGGTACTGTTCTATTTATAGGCACGAGCAAACCACTGAAGCATCTAAGCTAACGTCACCATGAAAGTGACATCTAACCTCCTAACAAACTCTAACCTCTGATCTATACAACCTCTGCTATGCTAACTACTGTTATTACATTTCAATACATAAAGATATCTAAACTACTACTGCATCCTTCCACTGATGTGAACCCAGCAGTACTTGTCATGATTAGCAGAGCTTTAATCTTTGATCAGTCTTTTACTTGATCAGCAGTTTGTAGGTCAGCAGTTTGTACGATCAGTAGATAGGAGGTCAGCAGATGTTGAAACCACTTTCAAGGGGAGAGACTTGTATACATAACATCTGCTTATTCTGGATCCACTGCTCTGATCCATTTTTGGCTTTAATTATCTGTTCCTTTGGTAGGGTTCAATCCCAATAATCTCCCCCTGGAACAGATAATGCCAAAACCCTTCATTATTGTGGAACTTTATTGCCTCATCAACAGTTCCCTTATCTGACCTTTAAGTTGTAACTCAAAGTCTAGGGCATCTGTGTCATCTTCATCCCTACTAAGTGGAAGATCAAGGAGATCCTGCATATCTTCAAGACTTAGGACAAGTGCTTGTTCCCTTGTTATTTTATTCACTTATCCACTAGACCTGAACAAAGTCAGTACATGGGTCTGTTTGTCAGTTTCCCACTTTAGTACTTTTGAGCCTGGTGGGTTTCTTGGGAGATTTTTATTGGATGAGGTGTTTGGTGATGCAGGCCTATTCATGACTGTTTGAGCAGTGCTTGCAGGTTGATTCAGGCCAAGAGTTTCAGCTATCATCTTTTTAATACCTTCCTTTACAAGCTCATCTCCTGCCATTAATTCTGCCACTATTTCACTATTCAACTGTTTTTTTTTTTGCCTTCTTTTAAAGATGGCTGCACCAGCTGGAGCAGTGGCTCTCCTGATTTGCAGCTTTGAGGGTCTTTTTGAAACCTCTGCTTCAGGATAGTCAGGCTTTTGTGGAGCATTTGGACCTGTCTTTCTTAATTTCTCCAAACTTTTGTAGGTAGCCCTGACTTTATCTTCTTTCCATCTCATCACTTGATTTTTGGACCCATAATCAGCAGCAACCAATTCCTCTTTCGTTCTCTTCAGCTCTAGTGTTTTGTCAGGCATATTCTTTTTGTGTTTTGACCAATCTGGAGGAGTGTGTTTGACCTTCTTATTTATCATTTCTTGAATCCTGGCTGCTTCTTTTTCAAGCTCAGGAATGGTCCACTCCTTGTACATATACTTTTCTCCCTTATACTTCTTGGTTGCCATGATGCTTTCAATGTAGTCTTTTCTCAAAGTTTCATCTGCTTTCTCTGAGATTTGTTAACAAACATTTTTTGCAAATTGCTCTAAGGACCTGACTTGAGTAAATAGAAACTGATAATGCCTTTGAATTTCTCTGTCAGTTTTTCCTTGAGAGTTTCTTTTGGAAATATCCTCTGCCTGTTTAGCCTTAACTTTCAAATATTCTTTGTAACACCCCGTGTTTTCGCAAGTGAAAGTCAAAGTCAAGGTCAAAGTCAACGACCGATTTCGCGCGACTTGACTCGTAGAAATGTTTTTATTTTATTTATATTATGTGGAGTAAGTGTTGTTCATTGCAATAATCGAATCGTGTTAACCGTATTTCAATCGACTCGCGACTGTGAACTATAGGCAGTAACAATGCGATAAAGTTAATCAACTAATAATCAAGCTATACGAATCGAATCGACATCAAATCGCAACCCGAACTGTGTATTCTACTTATATACGTGTGTGTGTGCCTTACGTGTTACCTGTGCATGTTTGTTTATGTTTTGTCGTGGTAATCAAGCGAACTCAATCGAACTCGAAGTCTAACTCGAATGTAAATGAACCCGAACCCGAATTCCGAATCGAACAATGTTATATACGAAGTAGTTGGGACTAAAAGTAATTTGACTAGGAAACCCTATCGAATCACTCGAAATCGAAACCAAAGCGTCGTCGCACCAAACGCACCCTTCAGTCGACATCCGGACGGATGGTCCATCCGCACGGATTGCCAATCCGCACGGATAAACAATCCGGGTGACCTGCAATCTGCACGGATCACCCTTTCCCCTTTTGGCATCCTATAAATACCCGGGTCACTCTCCAAACTTTCCACTTTTGGCAAGTGACGTCCGACCTGCACGCATTCTTCACCTTTTCTCCGATTTCTCTCAATCCAGGTAAGATCTTGCTCTAAATCTTGTACATTCTTGATCTATACACACATCTACACCTTTCTATCTTTCAAACCTCAACTTTTAACCATGAAATCATCGAGATTTGAGGTACTCTAGGGTGACGTCATCATGAAGTTCTCATGAACTTCAAGTGTGACCTCATTCCACCACGAATAACTTGGATCCGAACGATTTCCACAAGATTTCACAACAACTTCACCTAAATCTAAACTTTTCTAAGGATAAAAGGGTTAAAAGAAATAAACTCAGGTTTTCTCCTTCTTTTACCCTAAAAAAACGGTACGAATCGGATCAGTTCTAGTCTTCCACTCAATATTAGTGATGCACTAGCCCTAGATCTGGATTCTACCCACAAGACACCTGATTTCGGGTTAAACCGGAATGACCATTCTGAGTCGCCGACAGGCCTCAAGTTAGGGTGGGTCCTAGCCGGCTTAGTCATGCGAGTAAGAATACGATTCCAAGTGGTTGACACGTAATCAGAACGTCTCGATAAAACGACAACAGAAAACAAGAGTAGACGAACGGAACAACCAGAACGAGAGGCTGTCCGCACGGACAAGTTGTCCGCACGAACAAGTTATCCGCACGGACAGACGATCCGGACGGGTTGTCACCCGGACGAACTACACTTGGGACCCACATTCAAAACGAGGTTTGAGTATCGACGAATGAATAATCCGGACGGGCGACCTCTGAATGGATTACTCTTCGGATCATGAGATACTAAGACCTTAAACAATTTCAAACAAATGTTCATCCGCACGGGCAAGTTGTCCGCACGGACAGACTATCTGGACGGATTGTCTTTGTCCGCACGAACGAACTATCCGGACGGATTGCCACTGTCCGCACGGATTACCATCCGGACGGATTCCACCAATTTCATCAAGTGACTCAACCTTAGAGATGTGCCCGCACGGATTACCATCCGGACGGATTGTTGTCCGCGCGGCTGGCTTGAAAGGTAGAGATACTTAAATGTTTTCTAAATGCTACAATGAAAACTTCAAAGGACAAGCCATCATACACAAACACATCCTTAGGAAGAAACAATCCACTCGAATAGTTATCCGTACGAACATGTTATCCGCACGAGCATCCGCACGGATAACTCACTCGCACGGATAACTCACTCGCACGAATAGCTTACTCGCGCAGATAACTAGTCCGCACGATCAGCTATCCTACCCACTCTCACTCTATATCGTTTTACGCGCCACTTATCATTTCGTTATCAAATCTATTCAGGCTAACCGTACTCGCTGAAAAGCGCTCCCTTCAATCCATAATCGCTGTGAGTATACTCGAACCCCTTTTTGCTTTTAGCACTTTTGGGTGTTACATACGTTATGAATATTCAAACTACAACTATCACACTACTTAAGCTATTTTAACGCTAAACCATTTATGCATGTTATACGTGGCTTATGAATGCTTGTCTGTTATGTTTACACATGGAATGATGTCTACCTGCCTTAGCAACGATAGTACTATAGTTTGGACTCAGCACCCGTTCACACGGGGGTTGTTAAGGATCTTTTACTTGCATGGATTACGGTGGTAATCATGTATTGCGAACTGCCTCGGGCAGTCAACCCGCAGTCATTGGTATCGATGGATCTATGTCGATAACTAACGTGCTTCATTTCACTATGTGTACGTGCTGGTTATGCGTAAACGAATTCGAACTCTATATGCTATTATCAAACTTGTATGCTCACCTTTACATTATATGTATTGACTTTTATTTTAACGTATGTGACAGGTGCTTAGGATGCATGTGTGGTAGGAAATTGAAGCTAGAAAAAAGCTTTAGAGCCCAACAAATAGTTGTCTGTGGATAACGAACTAGGGGTCTCTAGAAGCAGATAAACAATTGCTACTTATTTGAATATGAGTTGTCGGAACAGAATACTTGTCTTGATGTTTGTCTGTAATAATTATTTAACTATTTGAGATACGGTATGGGACGTATTATTTAAATTGAATGGTAATGATAGTTGTTATGGAAACATCTGGACAATCTGTTTCGCTCAGTGCCATGCCCCGATGATTCCGCCATCGGTTCGGGTGTGACAGATTGGTATCAGAGCCATAACTATAGGGAATTAGGCAAGACTTGACCTAGTCCGGGTCAAAGTCTTAGAGACCTAGACTATAGCTAGGAACCACCAGACCAACTCGCGCGTATGCATAAACTCGCCACTATCACTCGCTCTTTTCTATCATTGCACTCGAAATTTTAATTATGAGCAAGCACGGAGGCCGAGAATAGGTGTGAAAACCGCAAACTCTCGGCTAAAGTCGCTTAATCAACTTGCATTTTAACTACGAACAAGGAGAGTTATGCCAAACTAGGAGTGGAATCCACATTTTGATGAATAATCTCCTCCATTTTGGGGACGAAGTTGTTAAGCCAGGGGTGAAACCCTAACCTTGATAACTTGTTCCGCACATTTTACAAAACTCCTACCAAGGTCTCAACAGACGGTCTATAGACGCCATAAAACTAACGGGATTAACGCCAAACGCCCAAGAATCGAGGCCAAGGCACGATCCTGAAGGTTGAAGGTGCATAACAGATCCCCTGTGAATAATTGAACCACCTTGGTTAGTCGAAGTCTACTAGCCGCAAACAATCTATTCTCAATTTTATGTGTTTCAAGCTTTGAGCCAAGACTATTGACTCTGACGATTCGTCGATTTTATGTGAATTACGTGTTTTATGCTTATTTGTTAGCGTTTTGAGATACTACTGGTTTCGATCTAATGCCTTTTGCTTTCGCTACCCACACAACACATCATTAACAAATCGCTCGCACCATACTATATTCGAACCCTCACCGACTTTGAATGATAGGTTTCTGTCTTTCTGAATGCCTCTAGTGACTAAGGTATGTGTGTTTCTTGCTATTGTGTTTTACGTGTTCAGGAATTATGTGATTATGTGCTCTACATGCTTATGAGACTATGCACTGTGTGTTACGCTGTTACGTGAATGTACGTGTTACTGAGTTTTAGTAAGTAGTAGACGTGTGAGGTGAGATTCGAATACAATGTGTTGAGTTCCATGGCGATATCTATTGCACACAATGTCATCTGGATCCCGTCATGCACTCTCTCGCCAGGAAAAGAGGGACAAACGCCTTGCTTCCATCATCGCGAAAAGTGTAGCTAAGGTCGTGAGTGATGTCTACGAGAACGCCAGCAAATCATCCGAGGAATCGAGGACTGAAGGTCCTAAAGCTGTCACAAGACCTTTCAGTTTCAAACAATTTAAGTAATGTGGGCCGAAAGAATTCACAGGCGAAGGAGGTCCTACTGCACTATTCCACTGGTTTGACTCTATCGAGGTTACTCTGCGACAAAGTGGTTGCCCTGACGACCTTCGAACTCTGAACGCTACCGGCGTCTTTCAGTCTCGTGCTCTAGACTGGTGGACGGCCGAGAGGAACAAGCGAGGGAATGATGCAGCCTACGGTCTGTCGTGGGATGAGCTCAAGGAAGTCATGCTAGAGGAATTCTGCCCTCCTCAGGAACGTCAAAAGCTTGAAGATGAATTTTGGCACATACATCAGAAGGATGGAGACAATGCTGGTCTTACTGCTCGCTTCAAACAGCTCAGCATTATCTGTCCCGACCAGGTCAAGACTCCCGATATGACCATCAAGAAGTACATCCGAGCCTTGCCCGACTGCGTTGCTGATTTCGTGCAAGCGGCTAAGACTACCACGATCGAGGAAACCTATCTGCTAGCCGCTGAAATCAATGACAAAAGGGTTAAAGCTGGTGTCTGGGATAAGACCTCGAAGCATCTGCATCAAGCTACCGCTACCGCACCGACGGTTGAACCCACCTCATCAAGCAACAAGAGAAGGAACAAGAGAAAGAACAGCTCCACCAACAAGAACTGTGCGATTACTGCTGCACCGATTCAAGCTCTACCTGCCCAACAGCGTCAAGTAGTGGCGCCTGTGGCCAATGCACCGCCTGCAAAGCGTGCATACACCGAGCCACACCCACTCTACCCTACTTGCACCTATCATCACCCGACAGCTATTCAATGCCGCTTTTGTGCTCACTGCAACGTATACAGCCACTTTACTGCCAACTGCCGTATTCGTCAAGCTCCTGCCAATCAAGCTCTACTCACTGCCCCACAGGGTCAACAAGCTCCTCCGGCACCCGCAGTCAAAGCCAGAGCCTGCTTCTCATGTGGCGACCCGAACCATTTCGCCAACGTGTGCCCAAACAGGGTTGTGAAACAAGAGCCTCAGCAACAGCAGCCACAACAGCAACAACAACAGCAGCAACAACAACAGGCCGCACATGCCAGGACTTTCAATCTCAACGTGCGTCAAGCCCAGGCCGACAACAACGTGGTCAATGGTACGTTCCTTGTGAATGGTATTTATGCTTCATGTTTGTTTGATACTGGAGCCGATAATTGCTTTGTGTCACTCGAATTTGAGAAACTCCTTAGTCGTAAATGTTCCCGACTCTCCTCTGCATTCGATGTTGAAGTCACTACCGGAAGAACCATCACTGTTAATTCTGTTATCCGTGATTGTACTCTCGAGCTCAACAATCACATCTTCCCAATCGACCTTATTCCAATGCAACTCGGAAGCTTCGACGTCATAGTAGGCATGGACTTTCTTCGAGAAAACCATGCCGAAGTTGTGTGCTTCGATAAGATGATTCGTTTTTCGCTCGCAAACGGTGATTCATTGCGCGTTTATGGTGATACTACTTCGAAGGGTCTCAAACTTATGTCATGCCTCCAAGCTAGCAAGTATCTCCGCAAGGAATACAAGGCTTTCTTGGCTGACGTTGTAGCAGCGGAGTGTAACACCTCGAAAATTCACGTCCTATAATGTGTAGACACGTGTCATATGTTTAAACGTGTGAAAGAAATATTATAGAAGGACTAAAGTTGACAAACATGGAAAGTATGTGAAAATACGTATTCTAAGTGTCAACTGTGAATAAATATAATGCACATTAACCCAACTTGATGCTCATACCTTCCAACGAATAAATCATGAATCATACGAAGCTAAAAGTGAGAGATTTCAAACTACAGGGACTAAATGTGTCAACATGTTCAATTTATACCTCTGAGTGACCTTTTGACAAACCCGAAGCTTTGTAAATATTAATTATGCTCACTAGAATACACGGTTAAAATTTCGTAAAGCTTCGTTAACATATGAGAAAGTTATGATCAAATTCGTGTGTGAACGGTTAAAGCGTAAACGTCGAATGTTAGGACTTTTCGGGTGACAACGAAGATAACCGGGGGCCTAACAAAGGGGGTATGTATTTTAAAGCCCTTCTAGATCAATATTGAGGGTTCACAATGCAAGAAAAACAAGTGCCCGATCAAGTTTCGAAGAGCCAAGGATCAAAATGCAAAATATCACAAAAGCTGATCTGGAGGGCCTAGCGCGACGCCAGGGGTCCCTAGCGTCACGCTAGGGGTGCCCAGTACCAGATTATGTTTGTTGTTGTCTGCCTTTGCCTTTCTGCTTGACCCCATCCGATTTTCCACATCCCTTGGCTCCTAAAACACCTCCTAAACATGTAGGACACATGTAATAATGTTGTGGATAGTTGTAGACCTTGTTGTCAAAAGGTTGTGGTGATTGAAACCATTATATAAAGCCATGAAACTTGCAACATTGTGATCATTCATACTTGCACTCATCTCTGGTCATTGGAGGAGCTTACAAGCAGATCAAGGGCCTTCCTAAGCAACCATTAATCACTTGGTAAGTTGCCTAACCTTTCTAAATTAATTATAGCTTAGTAATTAGCTTAAAGGTCAAACCGACGTAACTACGGTTTGACTTCGGGATTTGTTAACGATAGCTCAGTGTTATCACAAATTAAAAGTACCGTTAAGTAGGTAATGATATGGGTATTAAACCCCTAAAAGGGCACACAATGATTTCCATCCTAACTAGGTCGTTTGGCGAGTCAAAGGTGTCTTGAAAAAAGTCAACAGAAGCTTTAATTGGGTAATTAGCGATACGAGAAGCGTGTAACCTGTTTTAACCATAATGTAACTTAGTAATCAATGTTAGAACATGACTAAACATGATTGATTCGACAAATTTCAATTTAGGATCGATTCGGAACCGAAAGGCGCAAAGTTTGACTTTTTGCTTGACTTCGGTTCTGACCCGGTTTTGAAAGATGTAGACATGCCTTAAGGTTTCTTTAGGGCCGGGTTACATGTTGGTATAAGCCTCTTTACTTGTTTCGTTGATTATCCGATTCGTTCGCGCGGTTCCGTTAAATGCTTAAAATTGACCGTAATGCCCTTTCGGTTATAAAACAAGATTTTTGGTAATATAAGTGGACAAGACCCTTGTCTACTGAATTATAAACATGCCCTCCAAATTTGACATCAATTTGAGGTCCAGATTAGGAGATATGCGCATTAGCGTAAATAGTAAGCTTTTTATTAATTAATCGGCGCGATTAGCGCATAGCCTATCTAAACCCGATTTTCGGCACCAAAACTTTTACCCACTGATGTTAAATAATATTTTGGGATTTTTGAAGATTTTTAATTATTTTTAAACTGATCTTAAGCTAGGCTTATCGCCTTAATTCGGTTAATACCGAATTTACCCTTTTCGGTCATAAAATGATTTCTACAAGGAATTTTGACGCGAATCCAATTGCTACTGATTTTAAATAATAAATATAGTGTTTTGAGCCTGTTTAACTGATCAAAAAACCCAGAATCGTATTTTTAATCGAACGTCGCTTAAAACGGGTTTATACGTGTATTATACGCGTAGTTTAGGCTTAAAACTATATTGAGACATACGGATTATTATCAACTAATATAACCTGTTAAAAATAAGTTGTTTACTAATTACTTCAGTCCCGAACATCAGGGTTACGTTAAATCCCTTTTATAATCGTTAAAATGACAAAAATACCCCTACGGGGCATAATTAAGGATTTAACTCGTTTTGGGCATTATGGAAGGTATCATTATGATATCACAACATAATTTAAGCATATTAACTTAGGAAACCTGTTCGCGACCTATTCGGTTACCCGTTACGCGTTATTCGCGTTCGGATCGGTTTATATAACTAGTTTATATAAGTTAGCCGAAACGGGTCAAACCTTATCGGTTTTATCTCAAAATCCAGAATGTGTATGAAATAACCATATAAGACAAGTCTCTGAACATGTCGGGTTTAAATCACATTCTATTCCGGTCTTCGCTTAATCGTGCGTACGAACCGTATCTTCCTGTAAGACTAACCGGTCTAAGCTTAGGCTTAATTAAAGACCCGTTAGCATTCTAATTAATTATTTATACCATCATTCCAGACTAGAGCTTTCCGGTAAATTGTACCTACGCTTACTTAAGTGAATACGGCTGAGTTATAAATTTCTACTATTTAAGACAGGAGCTAGCTCAGGTAAATACTCTTAACTTATTTTCCCTATACGGGCTTGGGATACGGTACTATAAAAGTACCGCTTGGTCGGGTGTATGTAGTCATTTAAATCGGATTGTGATTGATGTACTTACATAACCTGTTTAATATGTATTATTTTATTATTATTTGGTGTATGGCCTTGGGGGTTAATGACCATGTCCCGGATATCCTTGGCATCATTCGAAGTAATGGCCACGACTTAAGCACGGGGTGTAGGCATACACCTGACAGCTGCATTATGTAAAAACTGGTAATCCACTCCGAGGTATCATCCTTGTGGGCATTATACCGGAACTGGTAATCCACTTAGAGGATGATAGCCCGTGGGCATTATACCTGTGGCGTGTCAGTTAATCTAGTCCGGCCCTACAAACCGGCCCTAACGGACGATAAATAAGTAAAACTGTATACAAGATTATATACAAATAATTTTCCCAAGTTATAAAAGATTAATTTTGCCTCTGAGCATTTTAATCAAAGTGTCAAAAGGTTTTGTGCCTAGTGCATCTAAATCAATTTTCTTAAACTCTTTTCAAATGAGTCGGTTGAGTGTATTTACCAGTGAAAACTGACGTATTTTCCAAAAGGGTTAAGTGACAGGTACTGAACGTAATTTGCTGGAAGCTCAGGGCGCTATTAAGGAATCTTGCAAGTTCTAGGCGTCTAAAGTCTGTTGAACAAATGATATGTTTTAAGATCCAACTGTGGATCCTTTACTTCCGTTGTAATACTGAATATTACTTCATATTCGGAATGTAATAATAAATATCTTTTGCTTCCGCTGTGCATTCATATATATTGTGTTGTTTGACTATTATGTTGCCAACCACGTCACGATACTCCCCCACCGGGCCCACCGGTGACACGTGGAAAGTCGGGGTGTGACAGGTTGGTATCAGAGCCAACACTGAGTGAATTAAACACTAGTCCTTTGTGTTTAATCTCAGTTACACAATTGCACATTCTTGAGTCTAGACAAGAACATAGGAAAAATCCAAATTTGTTTCATTTTACCTTATTTGGTTCCTTTGTTATTTTTCTGATTAGCCCTTGCATGGGCAAGTCAATTGCTATAGAAGTCCCGTTTAGGGCAACCATATACTTGTTAAATTTTAAAGGAACGATTATATTTAAAGTATCATTCCTATATTATAAGATCTACCATTATAATAAAATGGCAAAATTTAAAAAGGACAAAACCTAGCCATGTGTCACATTAAGACAGGGCCAAGATGGTAGTTCCATAATTAGATTCAGATCCTTGTTAACAGTTCAATTTAGGATTGCTCTGCATTAATTATTAAAAGAATCTTAAAGGAAAAACCTAGCCTAAATGTCATGGCATACAAGGCCAAGATGGTAGAACCTATTCAAGAGATTCAAATCCTTATTAAACATATGAAAGCATATTAACATGCTCGACAAAATGTGATATGATAAAATCACATAAGTCATTTTGGGATATACTAAATTTCCTTATTTATATAATCATCCCTTATGGATGAAGTGCCCACGGGCTATAACTAACGTCCTCTGGGACTAAAGACAGAAGTAGCCTACAACTCCCTGTCAAGAAAAGGTAATGAACTTTGATTCAAACCTTGAAGCCTCGATGCTATAAAATCAAGGCCTACAAATTAAACTTGTCTAAGTGACTAGGCCTTTTGTGCTATTATTAACTTATAATTTAGGAGTATAATAAATATCCTGAATAATTATATATTTATCAAATTAACCAATATGTGTATTAAAAACATGGTTAATAAATCGTTCAAAAAGATAAAACTGTTTAAACTTCCGTAAAAACCTTGTCCTTGTTTAATTTTTATGTAGCAATTAAAACTACATGGCTGGGTCGGAGGAAGGGAACAGTCATCCTTTGGATAACCGCGATGATGAAAGGATTAATATAACCAGAGGAGAGCTCCGTACAATGATTGATTCAGCTGTATCTAAAGCTGTGAAGGAGCAATTCCAGGAGTATAGTGAGACAAATAGTAAAGCCTCATCTGTACCCCACCCTAAATCCATCCCTAAAACTCATTCAGAGCCTGATAACAAGCCGCCCTCAAAGAAGGATGAGTTAAAGAAAGATGACGATCGACATTCATCTAATGGACACAGTGCTCCCTCCAAGAGGATAGTGTTCGATAATGAACCACATACCAAATCCTGTAACTATAAGTACTTTGTTTCCTGCAAGCCCCGAGATTTTACTGGGGAAAAAGGGGCGGTTGATTGTATGATTTGGTTGGATGAAATGGACACAGTTGTCGATATCAGCGGTTGCGCTGAAAGGGATGTCGTGAAGTACGTATCCCAATCGTTCAAAGGAGAGGCACTGGCATGGTGGAAGTCTCTCATTCAAGCTGCTGGGAAGATTCCGCTCTACAGCATGTCATGGGAACAGTTTGTTATTCTCATTAAGGAAAATTACTACCCTCAACACGAGGTTGAGGGGATTGAGTCAGATTTCTTATCTTTGGTGATGACAAACTTAGATTGTCAAGCTTACCTCACCAGTTTTAATACCCTGTCCAGACTGGTCCCTTACCTTGTAACACCAGAGCCCAAGCGAATTGCACGCTTCATTGGGGGTTTACCCCCAGAAATCAAAGCCAGTGTTAAGGCTTCAAGACCTACTACATTTAGGTCAGTAGCTGACCTCTCTCTGTCCCTTACTTTAGATGCGGTCAGGCTAAGGTCACTAAAGAAATCTGAAGAAAGTAAGAAGAAGCGTGAGGGTGATAACTCACGAGGATCAGAGAAGAAACACAAGGGAAACACTGACTTTGAGAGGTCTGGGTCTGGAAAGAATGGTCAGCGGACAGAGGAAAAGCCAAGGTGCTCGACTTGCCAAAAACGCCACTTTGGAAAATGCAGAATGGAGTCCAATTCTAAATCAGGACCACCTACATGTGGGATATGCAAGTCTAGGGAGCACAAGGCTGTTGATTGCGGGAAGATCAAAGATGCTACATGCTACAACTGCAACGAGAAAGGGCACATAAAGACCAACTGCCCTAAGTACGCGAGGAAGCCCGAGTAAGCCAAGAGAACAAACGCACGAGTTATCAGGATGAACGCCCAAGAGATGATGCAGAATAATAATAGTATAATATGTATCTTTCCTTATCAAACAGTTATGCAGAAACTTATTTGATATTGGCACATATAAATATATTATGAATGATAAAGGTTGAGAACTGTTGTCTCCACCTGATTAAGACTCCGGTCATTTAATGCCCGGTAGAAAGTGACCGATGTTAAGTTGAAAATGCTCCAACAAATCCTATATTGATTCTAATATCTATTAGAAATCACTCTTTCTCATACCTTATAGCAAACTTTTGGTTGCATACATAAGGACTCAATATAGTGATAAAAATCGATTGGTTGCCTTAAAAATTAAGCCCGTATTGTGAGTGATAAGAAGCAATTAATTATCAAGACTCCTTATGAGACAACCCTCGTAATTACACATATCCGTACGATTAACTAATATTAAACATAAAAAATGGTGGAACTGGCCGTCCCCGGAATCGAACCTGGGTCTAGGCCGGCCGCACCCTTTCGCGCGCCTAGCCAACTGAGCTAGGTGCCTAGTTTGTGAAACTTCCATTATTTATTAGATATAAGCACTTGTACAATAAACTTCCTTATCATTTATCATTGATAATTTCTGCTAAGTGTCCTGTTTTAATACAAGCAATAATAAATCTTCATGAACCATAAACTTAGCAAAATTTTATTATCATCCACAAGGTATAACTACCAAGGAAACCATAGTAACCGATTCTTATCGATCGGCAAGGAATCCTTCCGAGAATCTTAGAGAACTCTTTCTTCGCATAGAGTACGACAACATATGTTATTTTAATTATTTTCTCATTATTTTTATATCGCCTGCGAATGCCAAACTATGTTTGATAAAAGTGTCATATGAGGATTGGCGTATCCTAGTGTGTCCCATAGATTATTTCCATGTCTGATCAGCATGGAGGTTTAATACATGGAACCCCTGAGATATCCCAATGGTCATATTGTGCTAAAGTCGACTAGTAGTATTCAAAGAAGATATCCAAAAATGGAAATTTTTTTTTTCAAGTGAATGTTCCCGATTAAGGAATTCATGGACTAGTAACATAAATGTGTCATTTATTCGACACAAGCAACGATGAGTGAACTGGAGCTTGAGATATGGAAAATCTCTGTAACCTCCTTGTATCTTGGTTACCTTCTTCTAAGTTTACCCTGTTTACCTCTTTAGAGGCAGGTAGAGTTACGATTAACATCCCGCTTTGGGTTAGAGTGTTGTAAGAACTCCATGTTTATTATGGAACAACCGAAAACCTGATTAAGAAAATTTTAGGATATAGATTCATATATCCTAACTCGATATTCTAAGAGTTTGATATGGTTGGGTAAGAAAGACGGTTCATTTTTGCTTATGCATTGTTACCGCAACCCTACTTAGGCAACGATTAAGAATTTGCCATCAGCTGCCCAGAATAGTCGAATTGTTCGACTAACGGCAAGGATTAGCTATTCCCTAAGATTTGTTAAGCAGTGGTTGAAATAACCATCTCACCTAAAGATAAGCTTTTCTATAAAAGTTGATAAATAAGTATCAAGGCTGCCCCTTTTGAGACCTTGTATAAATGGCATGTTAAACGGCTATTGTTAGGACAATAGATTGGTAAGTTCAATTATAAGGATCTGAAAGTTGCCTAGGGAACAACAAATAAGATCATATAAATCCATACCCGATTGTAAGTTGCCAGTATACGGCAGGAAATCGAGAATTTATGAAAATAACAAACCTCCTAAATCCTTGTTAAGGAATAAGGTTCAACAATAGATATCACCCTGGAAGGGTGTGCTAAATTTGTTAAATCATCGGGCTAATTAAGCTCCGAGTATATAGAATCATTCAAAGGAAATCGAATGTATCAAGGTCAAATAGCTTACGAGCTAAGACCTAATTAAGGGGCTTGATGGAACGCGAAATGTGATCCACACTAATGATTTAGTGACATGTCACCAATAAGTCGAAAAGCGCTATCACATAATGATAGGCAGGACTATGATAATAAGAGCAACCTGTTTCGATTGAGGATCGACGGGATTAGAAGCTCCAAAAAGATACATGTGCCTATTATAAAGGTCAAGTGGGATGCCCATAGAGGTCCCGAATACACGTGGGAAGTTGAATCCACGATGAAAGAAAAAAATACCCTTACTTATTTCAGTAAATCTCGGGTCGAGATTTATTTTAAGGGGGTGAGGATGTAACACCTCGAAAATTCACGTCCTATAATGTGTAGACACGTGTCATATGTTTAAACGTGTGAAAGAAATATTATAGAAGGACTAAAGTTGACAAACATGGAAAGTATGTGAAAATACGTATTCTAAGTGTCAACTATGAATAAATATAATGCACATTAACCCAACTTGGTGCTCATACCTTCCAACGAATAAATCATGAATCATACGAAGCTAAAAGTGAGAGATTTCAAACTACAGGGACTAAATGTGTCAACATGTTCAATTTATACCTCTGAGTGACCTTTTGACAAACCCGAAGCTTTGTAAATATTAATTATGCTCACTAGAATACACGGTTTAAATTTCGTAAAGCTTCGTTAACATATGAGAAAGTTATGATCAAATTCGTGTGTGAAAGGTTAAAGCGTAAACGTCGAATGTTAGGACTTTTCGGGTGACAACGAAGATAACCGGGGGCCTAACAAAGGGGGTATGTATTTTAAAGCCCTTCTAGATCAATATTGAGGGTTCACAATGAAAGAAAAACAAGTGCCCGATCAAGTTTCGAAGAGCCAAGGATCAAAATGCAAAATATCACAAAAGCTGATCTGGAGGGCCTAGCGCGACGCCAGGGGTCCCTAGCGTCACGCTAGGGGTGCCCAGTACCAGATTATGTTTGTTGTTGTCTGCCTTTGCCTTTCTGCTTGACCCCATCCGATTTTCCACATCCCTTGGCTCCTAAAACACCTCCTAAACATGTAGGACACATGTAATAATGTTGTGGATAGTTGTAGACCTTGTTGTCAAAAGGTTGTGGTGATTGAAACCATTATATAAAGCCATGAAACTTGCAACATTGTGATCATTCATACTTGCACTCATCTCTGGTCATTGGAGGAGCTTACAAGCAGATCAAGGGCCTTCCTAAGCAACCATTAATCACTTGGTAAGTTGCCTAACCTTTCTAAATTAATTATAGCTTAGTAATTAGCTTAAAGGTCAAACCGACGTAACTACGGTTTGACTTCGGGATTTGTTAACGATAGCTCAGTGTTATCACAAATTAAAAGTACCGTTAAGTAGGTAATGATATGGGTATTAAACCCCTAAAAGGGCACACAATGATTTCCATCCTAACTAGGTCGTTTGGCGAGTCAAAGGTGTCTTGAAAAAAGTCAACAGAAGCTTTAATCTGGTAATTAGCGATACGAGAAGCGTGTAACCTGTTTTAACCATAATGTAACTTAGTAATCAATGTTAGAACATGACTAAACATGATTGATTCGACAAATTTCAATTTAGGATCGATTCGGAACCGAAAGGCGCAAAGTTTGACTTTTTGCTTGACTTCGGTTCTGACCCGGTTTTGAAAGATGTAGACATGCCTTAAGGTTTCTTTAGGGCCGGGTTACATGTTGGTATAAGCCTCTTTACTTGTTTCGTTGATTATCCGATTCGTTCGCGCGGTTCCGTTAAATGCTTAAAATTGACCGTAATGCCCTTTCGGTTATAAAACGAGCTTTTTGGTAATATAAGTGGACAAGACCCTTGTCTACTGAATTATAAACATGCCCTCCAAATTTGACATCAATTTGAGGTCCAGATTAGGAGATATGCGCATTAGCGTAAATAGTAAGCTTTTTATTAATTAATCGGCGCGATTAGCGCATAGCCTATCTAAACCCGATTTTCGGCACCAAACCTTTTACCCACTGATGTTAAATAATATTTTGGGATTTTTGAAGATTTTTAATTATTTTTAAACTGATCTTAAGCTAGGCTTGTCGCCTTAATTCGGTTAATACCGAATTTACCCTTTTCGGTCATAAAATGATTTCTACAAGGAATTTTGACGCGAATCCAATTGCTACTGATTTTAAATAATAAATATAGTGTTTTGAGCCTGTTTAACTGATCAGAAAACCCAGAATCGTATTTTTAATCGAACGTCGCTTAAAACGGGTTTATACGTGTATTATACGCGTAGTTTAGGCTTAAAACTATATTGAGACATACGGATTATTATCAACTAATATAACCTGTTAAAAATAAGTTGTTTACTAATTACTTCAGTCCCGAACATCAGGGTTACGTTAAATCCCTTTTATAATCGTTAAAATGACCAAAATACCCCTACGGGGCATAATTAAGGATTTAACTCGTTTTGGGCATTATGGAAGGTATCATTATGATATCACAACATAATTTAAGCATATTAACTTAGGAAACCTGTTCGCGACCTATTCGGTTACCCGTTACGCGTTATTCGCGTTCGGATCGGTTTATATAACTAGTTTATATAAGTTAGCCGAAACGGGTCAAACCTTATCGGTTTTATCTCAAAATCCAGAATGTGTATGAAATAACCATATAAGACAAGTCTCTGAACATGTCGGGTTTAAATCACATTCTATTCCGGTCTTCGCTTAATCGTGCGTACGAACCGTATCTTCCTGTAAGACTAACCGGTCTAAGCTTAGGCTTAATTAAAGACCCGTTAGCATTCTAATTAATTATTTATACCATCATTCCAGACTAGAGCTTTCCGGTAAATTGTACCTACGCTTACTTAAGTGAATACGGCTGAGTTATAAATTTCTACTATTTAAGACAGGAGCTAGCTCAGGTAAATACTCTTAACTTATTTTCCCTATACGGGCTTGGAATACGGTACTATAAAAGTACCGCTTGGTCGGGTGTATGTAGTCATTTAAATCGGATTGTGATTGATGTACTTACATAACCTGTTTAATATGTATTATTTTATTATTATTTGGTGTATGGCCTTGGGGGTTAATGACCATGTCCCGGATATCCTTGGCATCATTCGAAGTAATGGCCACGACTTAAGCACGGGGTGTAGGCATACACCTGACAGCTGCATTATGTAAAAACTGGTAATCCACTCCGAGGTATCATCCTTGTGGGCATTATACCGGAACTGGTAATCCACTTAGAGGATGATAGCCCGTGGGCATTATACCTGTGGCGTGTCAGTTAATCTAGTCCGGCCCTACAAACCGGCCCTAACGGACGATAAATAAGTAAAACTGTATACAAGATTATATACAAATAATTTTCCCAAGTTATAAAAGATTAATTTTGCCTCTGAGCATTTTAATCAAAGTGTCAAAAGGTTTTGTGCCTAGTGCATCTAAATCAATTTTCTTAAACTCTTTTCAAATGAGTCGGTTGAGTGTATTTACCAGTGAAAACTGACGTATTTTCCAAAAGGGTTAAGTGACAGGTACTGAACGTAATTGGCTGGAAGCTCAGGGCGCTATTAAGGAATCTTGCAAGTTCTAGGCGTCTAAAGTCTGTTGAACAAATGATATGTTTTAAGATCCGCCTGTGGATCCTTTACTTCCGTTGTAATACTGAATATTACTTCATATTCGGAATGTAATAATAAATATCTTTTGCTTCCGCTGTGCATTCATATATATTGTGTTGTTTGACTATTATGTTGCCAACCACGTCACGATACTCCCCCACCGGGCCCACCGGTGACACGTGGAAAGTCGGGGTGTGACAGGTTGGTATCAGAGCCAACACTGAGTGAATTAAACACTAGTCCTTTGTGTTTAATCTCAGTTACACAATTGCACATTCTTGAGTCTAGACAAGAACATAGGAAAAATCCAAATTTGTTTCATTTTACCTTATTTGGTTCCTTTGTTATTTTTCTGATTAGCCCTTGCATGGGCAAGTCAATTGCTATAGAAGTCCCGTTTAGGGCAACCATATACTTGTTAAATTTTAAAGGAACGATTATATTTAAAGTATCATTCCTATATTATAAGATCTACCATTATAATAAAATGGCAAAATTTAAAAAGGACAAAACCTAGCCATGTGTCACATTAAGACAGGGCCAAGATGGTAGTTCCATAATTAGATTCAGATCCTTGTTAACAGTTCAATTTAGGATTGCTCTGCATTAATTATTAAAAGAATCTTAAAGGAAAAACCTAGCCTAAATGTCATGGCATACAAGGCCAAGATGGTAGAACCTATTCAAGAGATTCAAATCCTTATTAAACATATGAAAGCATATTAACATGCTCGACAAAATGTGATATGATAAAATCACATAAGTCATTTTGGGATATACTAAATTTCCTTATTTATATCTATCGCCTATCGCCATAAGTCATTGACCTCATTCCAGGAGCTATACCTATCGCCAAAGCTCCTTACCGCCTCGCGCCGTCCGAAATGCGCGAACTCTCAACCCAACTCCAGGAATTACTTGAAAAAGGCTTCATTCGCCCGAGCACCTCTCCTTGGGGCGCGCCGGTCCTTTTCATCAAAAAGAAGGATGGGACGTTCCGGATGTGCATCGACTACCGGGAATTGAATAAGTTGACTATCAAGAACCGCTATCCTCTGCCTCGAATCGACGATTTGTTTGATCAGCTACAAGGCGCTACGTGCTTCTCGAAGATCGATCTACGCTCAGGTTACCACCAGCTACGCATTCAAGAGGAGGATATACCCAAAACCGCATTTCGTACTCGATACGGCCATTACGAATTCGTTTTCATGCCTTTTGGCCTAACAAACGCACCAGCAGTTTTCATGGATCTGATGAATCACGTGTGTAAACCATATCTCGACCGTTTCGTCATCGTATTCATCGACGATGTCTTGATCTATTCCAAGTCGAGAGCCGAACACGCGCAACATTTACGTTTGGTTCTCGAGTTACTCCAGGGGAACCAACTCTACGCCAAATTCTCCAAGTGCAAATTTTGGTTGGGGGAGGTTCAGTTTCTGGGTCACATTGTAAATAGTCAGGGTATCCAGGTCGATCCTGCGAAGATTGAAGCTGTTAAGAGCTGGGTTACGCCTAAGAACCCGTCTGAAGTCCGCTCCTTTCTCGGGCTGGCAGGCTATTATCGACCATTTATCGAAGGATTCTCGAAGATTGCTATACCACTTACCTCTCTCACGCATAAGGACCAGCCTTTTGTCTGGGGAAACAAACAAGAGTCTGCCTTTCGAACCCTCAAGCACATGCTCTGCAATGCTCCTGTTCTCACACTACCCGATGGAAACAATGATTTCATTGTCTACTTTGATGCTTCCAACCTTGGCCTTGGGTGTGTTCTTATGCAACGAGACAAGGTCATAGCTTACGCATCTCGTCAGCTCAAAATCCACGAGAAGAACTATACAACCCATGATCTCGAGCTAGGCGTGGTTGTTTTTGCATTAAAGATTTGGCGACACTACCTGTATGGTACTAAGTGTACGATCTTCACCGATCATAGGAGCCTACAACACATCTTTAATCAGAGGGGAACTAAATATGCGTCAACGCCGATGGGTAGAACTTCTCAACGATTACGACTGTGAGATTCGTTATCACCCAGGCAAAGCAAATGTTGTTGCCGACGCACTTAGCAGACGGAGCTATCTGCTTAGCACTCGTAATGTTCAAGCCCAGCACAACCTCGAAACTCTCATCCGCGACGCCCAGCATGCGTGTTTCAACGAACGCACTTTGAAGAAAGAAAGAATCTACCACGATGGAGCCCAGCTTGTGAGCAAATCAAATGGGATATTCCACTTCTTAGACCGAATTTGGATTCCCAAGCGAACAAATTTGCGACAAATTATCATGGACGAAGCCCACAAATCCCGATACTCTATCCATCCCGGTGCTAACAAAATGTACCAGGATCTTCGCTATAGGTACTGGTGGCCAGGTATGAAACGGGATATCGCTCTCTACGTCGGAAAATGCCTAACCTGTGCTAGAATCAAGGCTGAACATCAAAGACCCTCTGGCTTACTCGAACAACCACCAATTCCCATGTGGAAGTGGGAGAGTATAGCTATGGATTTCGTAACCAAGCTTCCAACCACGTCATCAGGTCACGACAGCATTTGGGTTGTTGTTGACCGTTTGACTAAATCAGCTCACTTTCTGCCAATACGAGAAGACTACAAGGTGGAACGATTAGCCCGAATCTACACCGACGAGATCATTTGTAGACATGGGACGCCTCATGAAATCATCTCTGATCGTGATGCTCGGTTTACTTCACGATTGTGGGAAACATTTCAAACAGCACTCGGTACAACACTTAATCTAAGTACCGCCTTCCACCCACAAACCGACGGTCATACTGAAAGAACGATTCGTACTCTTGAAGACATGCTCCGTTCGTGTGTTCTAGACTTCGGTGGTAATTGGGATAGACACCTGCCGTTGGTTGAATTCTCGTATAACAACAGCTACCAGGCTAGCATCCAGATGGCACCTTTTGAGGCCTTATACGGAAGAAGATGTCGATCGCCTATTTTGTGGCACGAGATCGGTCACTCGCAATTAACCGGTCCGGAGCTACTACAAGAAACGACAGACAAAATTTTCCAAATTCGAGACAATCTAGCGAAAGCTCGGGATCGACAGAGAGTTTACGCCGATAAAAAGCGCAAGCCCCGTGAATTTGGCGTTGGTGACTACGTACTCCTAAAGGTATCACCTTGGAAGGGTGTAGTCCGATTCGGCAAGAAAGGGAAACTCGCGCCTCGATATGTTGGACCTTTTAAGATTCTGGAAAGGATCAGAAAAGTCGCCTACAGACTCGAATTACCGAAGGAACTTAGCAATGTCCACCCGACTTTTCACGTGTCAAACCTCCGAAAGTGCATCGCCGACCACGATTTACATGTCTCTCTAGACGATCTACAAGTGAACGAAACATTACACTTCGTGGAAAAGCCTGTCAAAATCATGGATCGCCAAACCAAGCAGCTCAGGCGCTCACGCATTCCTATTGTGAAAGTCCGATGGGAAGGCAAACACGGCGCAGAGTTCACTTGGGAACTCGAAAGCGACATGAAGACAAAGTATCCACAGTTGTTTAATTAGGGAAGCGTTAAAGAGAAAATGGCTTTGTGATTCTAGTGTTTGGTACGATTTCAAGCAAATCAATGAGAATCACGTATTAATACGTTCTTATGTGTTCGGTCTCGATCATGTACGGATTCCGCACGTCGCACGGTTGGTTCGCAATCGAAACGGAGTCAAAACCAGGACCTACACAATCCACGCACGATCACGGATTCCGCACGTCGAATGATCGTTGCGCAATCGTACGGTGTCAAAACCGATCCCACAATGGTCACGTTCGTGTACGGATTCCGCACGTTACGCGAGTCAAAATCGGTCCAATCGAAAAGTGCTCACATGTGATTCACGGCTTTATTACGGCTTCCAGCTTAATTTCGGGACGAAATTCCCGAAACAAGGGGAGGCTGTAACACCCCGTGTTTTCGCAAGTGAAAGTCAAAGTCAAGGTCAAAGTCAACGACCGATTTCGCGCGACTTGACTCGTAGAAATGTTTTTATTTTATTTATATTATGTGGAGTAAGTGTTGTTCATTGCAATAATCGAATCGTGTTAACCGTATTTCAATCGACTCGCGACTGTGAACTATAGGCAGTAACAATGCGATAAAGTTAATCAACTAATAATCAAGCTATACGAATCGAATCGACATCAAATCGCAACCCGAACTGTGTATTCTACTTATATACGTGTGTGTGTGCCTTACGTGTTACCTGTGCATGTTTGTTTATGTTTTGTCATGGTAATCAAGCGAACTCAATCGAACTCGAAGTCTAACTCTAATGTAAACGAACCCGAACCCAAATTCCGAATCGAACCATGTTATATACGAAGTAGTTGGGACTAAAAGTAATTTGACAAGGAAACCCTATCGAATCGCTCGCAATCGAAACCAAAGCGTCGTCGCACCAAACGCACCCTTCAGTCGACATCCGGACGGATGGTCCATCCTCACGGATTGACAATCCGCACGGATTGCCAATCCACACGGATGACCCATCCGCACGGATAAACAATCCGGGTGACCTGCAATCCGCACGGATCACCCTTTCCCCTTTTGGCATCCTATAAATACCCGGGTCACTCTCCAAACTTTCCACTTTTGGCAAGTGACGTCCGACCTGCACGCATTCTTCACCTTTTCTCCGATTTCTCTCAATCCAGGTAAGATCTTGCTCTAAATCTTGTACATTCTTGATCTATACACACATCTACACCTTTCTATCTTTCAAACCTCAACTTTTAACCATGAAATCATCAAGATTTGAGGTACTCTAGGGTGACGTCATCATGAAGTTCTCATGAACTTCAAGTGTGACCTCATTCCACCACGAATAACTCGGATCTGGATGATTTCCACAAGATTTCACAACAACTTCACCTAAATCTAAACTTTTCTAAGGATAAAAGGGTTGAAAGAAATAAACTCAGGTTTTCTCCTTCTTTTACCCTAAAAAAACGGTACGAATCGGATCAGTTCTAGTCTTCCACTCAATATTAGTGATGCACTAGCCCTAGATCTGGATTCTACCCACAAGACACCTGATTTCGGGTTAAACCGGAATGACCATTCTGAGTCGCCGACAGGCCTCGAGTTAGGGTGGTTCCTAGCCGGCTTAGTCGTGCGAGTAAGTATACGATTCCAAGTGGTTGACACGTAATCAGAACGTCTCGATAAAATGACAACAGAAAACAAGAGTAGACGAACGGAACAACCAGAACGAGAGGTTGTCCGCACGGACAAGTTGTCCGCACGAACAAGTTATCCGCACGGACAGACGATCCGGACGGGTTGTCACCCGGTCAAACTACACTTGGGACCCACATTCAAAACGAGGTTTGAGTATCGATGAATGAATAATCCGGATGGGCGACCTCTGAATGGATTACTCTTCGGATCATGAGATACTAAGACCTTAAAAAATTTCAAACAATGTTCATCCGCACGGGCAAGTTGTCCGCACGGACAGACTATCCGGACGGATTGTCTTTGTCCGCACGAACGAACGAACTATCCAGACGGATTGCCACTGTCTGCACGGATTACCATTCGGACGGATTCCACCAATTTCATCAAGTGACTCAGCCTTAGAGACGTGCCCGCACGGATTACCATCCGGACGGATTGTTGTCCGCGCGGCCGGCTTGAAAGGTAGAGATACTTAAATGTTTTCTAAATGCTACAACGAAAACTTCAAAGGACAAGCCATCATACACAAACACATCCTTAGGAAGAAACAATCCACTCGAATAGTTATCCGTACGAACATGTTATCCGCACGAGTGACTAGTCCGGACGAATTACCATCCGCACAGATTACCATCCGCACGGATTACCATCCGCACGGATGAACAATCCGCACGAGCATCCGCACGGATAACTCACTCGCACGGATAACTCACTCGCACGAATAGCTTACTCGCGCAGATAACTAGTCCGCACGATCAGCTATCCTACCCACTCTCACTCTATATCGTTTTACGCGCCACTTATCGTTTCGTTATCAAATCTATTCAGGATAACCGTACTCGCTGAAAAGCGCTCCCTTCAATCCATAATCGCTGTGAGTATACTCGAACCCCTTTTTGCTTTTAGCACTTTTGGGTGTTACATACGTTATGAATATTCAAACTACAACTATCACACTACTTAAGCTATTTTAACGCTAAACCATTTATGCATGTTATACGTGGCTTATGAATGCTTGTCTGTTATGTTTACACATGGAATGATGTCTACCTGCCTTAGCAACGATAGTACTATAGTTTGGACTCAGCACCCGTTCACACGGGGGTTGTTAAGGATCTTTTACTTGCATGGATTACGGTGGTAATCATGTATTGCGAACTGCCTCGGGCAGTCAACCCGCAGTCATTGGTATCGATGTATCTATGTCGATAACTAACGTGCTTCATTTCACTATGTGTACGTGCTGGTTATGCGTAAACGAATTCGAACTCTATATGCTATTATCAAACTTGTATGCTCACCTTTACATTATATGTATTGACTTTTATTTTAACGTATGTGACAGGTGCTTAGGATGCATGTGTGGTAGGAAATTGAAGCTAGAATAAAGCTTTAGAGCCCAACAAATAGTTGTCTGTGGATAACGAACTAAGGGTCTCTAGAAGCAGATAAACAATTGCTACTTATTTGAATCTGAGTTGTCGAAACATAATACTTGTCTTGATGTTTGTCTGTAATAATTATTTAACTATTTGAGATACGGTATGGGACGTATTATTTAAATTGAATGGTAATGATAGTTGTTATGGAAACATCTGGACAATCTGTTTCGCTCAGTGCCATGCCCCGATGATTCCGCCATCGGTTGGGGTGTGACATTCTTCAATGTTGTTAGGCCTTGGATATCCTTCAACTGATGGCAACTTCCTTTTAGCAGGGTCATCCTCATAGTAGAAGGATTTGATCTCTTCTCTAACTGCTTCAAGTTCTAGAGGAAATTGGACACCTGCAGGAGTAATGACAGGGATTGATTGTTGTACTGGAGCTGATGAGAGAGGAACAAGCTTTAGTATTGTAACAAGTGATAGAGATTTTGAAGATGTTGGTGGTGGTGATGGAGAATCATCATCTGGTATGAAAATCCTTATCCTTTTTATTGTAGGAGAGGCAGATGATGTTTTAGGTGGAAGAGTGGTGGTGATTTGTGTGGCAGTGGTTTGTGATTGACTGACAGTTGTTGAAACAACTGGTGTTTCAACCACTGTTGTCATTACAACAGATGTTGTAACATCTGATGTCTTCTGCTTTTTGGCAGGAGGTGATGATGGAGTGGTTGTTTTTAGTGGTGATGGTGGTGGTAGTAAAGCAGTGGTTATGGTGTGTGTTGAAGTGATAGCAGATGTTGAAACTACTGAAGTATCAGCAGTTGTTGATACAGCAGGAGTTACAACAGCTGTTTGAGTGGAGGTTTGATGTTGGGGGCTTTTGGACGGTGGTTTGGGAGTATGCTTTGTGAGTCTGGATGGTATGGATTTGGGTTCCCTCACTTTTCTAGTAAGATTTCTTTTTGGCACAGGATTTTTAACATCCTTTGGCTCAGAACAACCCTGCGCATTCAGCTCCATGTAAGCTCTTTTCTCCTCATTCCATCTTGACATATCCTTTGCATCTCTGTCCCTTTTTACACTTGCTATAGCTTCATCAAGTGCATTTTGGGTCACATCAACCTTCTTGCTACCATCTGGCAGAGGAATTTTTCTGGTCATAGCATCTCTTTCTGGTTCAATGTAAAGACCATCATTTATTCCCTTCTTTTTCCACTCCTGAATTTTCTCCCCCCTTTTTGGCATTATCTGGGGGTAATTGATTAATAAAGAGAACAGTTGGAGGAGCAGTGCCAGTGGTTTTCAATATGTGGGCCTTGAGAGCCTTGATGTCTGTTTGTGTGTTCTTGAACCTAGACTCCATTGTGTTTCTCAGCTCTTGTACATGTATTGCATGTTGCTGATCAGACATTTGTTTTTGTTGTTGGAGATAAGGTTGAAATAGATTCCAGAGCTCATTTGCAGCAGGTGCTTGTGGTGGAGCAGGTGCTTGAGGTGGAACAACAGTGGATTGCATCTTTTGTACTTTCAACAACTGTTGCAGCATTTCTTTGATTTCTGCAACCGAAGTATCCAGTTTGTCAACACGTGCCGTCAATTCCAGGTACTTTAAACCATCACCCAATTTAATGGGATCATCTGATTTCCCACTAGCAGTGGTTTTATCAGTGGTTGAAGTAGGGAGTGTACTCCAAACATTAACCACTGATGCCCCTTTTTCTTGGTACTGGGGTCTTCTTCCTTCAACACTTGACAGCCTTTTGTTGTTTCCAGTGGTCAAAACAAATCCACTGGTGGATGTCAGAGGTGCCATGGAAGGAATTTCCTCCAAGGAAGTCTTATTGATGTAACCACTGTCCAAATGCAAACCAGTGGGTTCAGCACTTGTAGTGGCTGCTTCACTTGGATTACCACCAAGAGTTACTTGTAACTCAAGGGGTGTAACCTCCTCAGGTTGTGTTGGTGGGTTAGCAAAGATTGATACATCAGACCCAGTCATTTGTTGAGGCATGTTCTCATTGATAGGTGATTGAGAAGGACTGGTTTGTGCCTGGTTCAAATCAATTGCATCCAACAAAAGTTTAGTTGTTGGGGGAATTGTGGATGTGAGTTTTGGTGTAGAAAGAGAATTTGTCCCGGGCATTGGGCTGTGGATGATGGAAGCAAGTGATTCCAGAGCATCATATTGTGGTGTCCCTATGTGTACAACCTGTTCTTTTTTAGAAGAAGCAGGAGGAGTTTCAGTTATGGGTTGAGATATTTGTACCAACTGTTGTGAGGAAGTAGCAGCAGTGGTTTCTTGTGACTTTTATGTTGTCACTGGCAGTTGCTCTGGTATCTCATCCTCCAGAGTTGCCTTTTTGATAGGTTTTGGGGGTTTTTGAGTTTTCTTTTTGTTTGGCTTTTTGGTGATTAAAGGTGTGGGTTTTAAAGCAGTTGTTTTGCTACTTTGATCACCTTGAGTAGTGGGCTCAGCAGCAGATACCTGAGGAGCAGTGGTAGCTGCTAAATTCTGCTCAGGCACCTCTACTTGTGTTTTGCAAGGTGTTGACATTCTTGTAAAAGTTTCAGCAGTTAAGCTGTGCATTTGAAAAGATTCACCTTGTTTTATTGCAGAAGCCTCATTCTTACCAAGTTTCTTTTCAAAATAGTAACTTAAAAATCTTGGAAACAGTAAGAAGGATTTTGTTTCAACATTTTTAACCAGATCATTAAAGATTTCCCGGGAATAACTAAAATTTTCTTCTTGAAGAATAGCAAATCCCAGATTTTGAATCTTTAATGGTATTTCATTAAAAGCAGTGGTTTTGTTTGAAACACACATTAGGAGGGTATGGAATAAAAATCTTGTTGCAGGAGGGAAGAAACCTTTTTGTAAGGTATCCCTCTTCATCATTGTGTATGCATACCCTCTCTCAATAAAGTCAATTTTTAACTCGTTTTTAGGGAAAGATGTTTTACCTTGTTGATCATCGAGCTGAAAAACTTCCGAGATGGATTGTGGTGTTTTTTTTGACAGCTTTACCCTTTAGCGAAGAGTTAATGGCTATTACAGCTTCTCCTTGTTTTTCAAGGGTTGCATTCTTCCAAAACTCTCTTTGGGTCGCCAAGTAAATTGGTGCATCTGCTGTTAACAAAGTTTTGTACTTTGATGCAGATAAGATATCAATGATGGAGTCAAAAACATCTGTGGTGCCGGGTTTTGTGAGAAGACCCAGAAGGTTGTGAGAAGGTTTGTGTTGAATTTCAGTGGGTGTAGCCTTTTGAGAGGCCGCTTTGGAAGATGATTTGGAGGATGATTTCGCGGAAGACTTTGATTTAGTCATTTTTGAGAAGACGAACGAAGAAATTAGTGAAGGAATTTGAGAAAGTGTGATGAAAACTGCTTTGAGAAGAGAATTTTTAAGAATTCAATTCGACAGTAAAACCCTGTTTGGGTTTTGAATGGGGGTTTTATAGAGAAAAAGTGAATGCTGACGTGGCAGCGGTTACAAAAGGACTGACCACTATGTACTGCCCACATGCCAACCCCTGATGAAATGAAGGACAGTACTTTTATGAAAGCAACTGATGAAGGCAGTGGTTACAACGGTAACACATGAAAGCAATGGATGATTTTTACTATCAGTGGATAGCATATCAGTGGATAAGACACTGCTTTTGAACAATAGTGTTTATCAAAGAAATGAGAGAACATGGGTTGACTTTCAGCAGTGGACAGAGTTTGAAGTAGACCAGACTTTTGAACAATCAGTGGTTATGGCAGACTTTTAAGGATTTTAATGAAAACTTCATTTTTAGCTATTTTTAAGGATGGATTTTTTATTTTCTGAAAACATTTTAATGCTTTTATTCATAGAAAAACAAGATTTTGCTTGTTATTCCATGTTTAGCATGCCAATCCTAGAGACTAAGCTTTCAAAGGTGGATGTATCTAATGCTTTTGTGAGCACATCTGCCAGCTGGTCTTTAGTTGGAATATGATGCAGAGAAATCAAACCTTTTTCATAGCAATCCCTCACAAAGTGATGTCTGATGTCGATGTGTTTGGTGGTTGAGTGGGAAACTGGATTTTTGATGATATTTTCTGCTGCCTGGCTATCCAACATGAGTGGTGTCTTTAAGGTAGTGATACCAAAATCCAATAACTGATTTTGAAGCCACAGGAGTTGGGATGTACAGCTTGCAGCAGCAATGTATTCAGCTTTAGCAGTGGATGTGGAAACAGCTGCTTGCTTTTTGCTTTGCCATGAAACTAAGCAATCACCTGATGTGGACTACCTTGTGGTGTTACATCCAACAAAGTCACTGTCTGAAAATCCTGAAAGCTTGATATTCCTATTAGCTGGATACCAGATACCAAGTGTGGGAGCACCTTTTATGTATCTGAAGATCCTTTTTACAGCAATGAGGTTTGATTTTCTGGGAGCTGATTTACTTCTTGCACAGACACATGTTGCAAACATGATGTCTGGTCTAGATGCAGTTAGGTACAGTAAGGACCCAATCATGCTTCTATAAAGTGTTTGGTCAATCAGCTCATCCTTTTCATCAGACATGACAAGCTTATTTGTTGCCATGGGTGTGCTGCATGGTTTACAATCATTAATATCAAATTTATTCAAAAGTTCTTTAGCATATTTGCTTTGATGAATGAAAGTTCCATTTTGCATTTGCTGAACTTGGAGACCAAGAAAGCATTGCAGCTCACCCATTGCACTCATTTCAAACTCAGCTGTCATGAGTTGCCTGAACTCTTCACACATTTTATTACATGTGCTTCCAAAAATAATGTCATCCACATAAATTTGGACAATCATTAAATCCTTTCCTCTCCATTTTAGAAACAGTGTTTTATCAATGGTACCTCTTTTGAAACCATTTGAGAGTAGAAAGGTGGAAAGAGTTTCATACCAGGCTCTAGGTGCTTGTTTCAGGCCATACAAGGCTTTGTTTAGCCTGTAGACATGATCTGGATAAAATGGATCTTCAAAACCTGGAGGTTGACAAACATACACCTCTTCTTGAATTGTACCATAGAGGAAAGCACTTTTGATATCCATTTGGAACACCTTCATGTTGTGGTTGACAACAAAGGCCAGGAACAGTCTTATAGCTTCCAATCTTGCTACAGGGGCGAATGTTTCATCATAATCAATCCCCTCTTCCTGTCTGTAACCTTGAACCACAAGCATGGCTTTATTCTTGACAACAATGCCCCTTTCATCAGTTTTGTTTTTGAAGACCCACTTTGTGCCGATGGGACTTACATCTTTTGGCAGTGGTACAAGCTCCCATACTTGTTGTCTTTTAAACTGTTGGAGCTCCTCTTGCATGGCTTCTACCCAGCTGTTGTCTTTCAGTGCCTCTTGGTACTTGACTTGCTGATGGAGTGATAGAAAACCAGCAAAAAGACAAATGTTTTGGGTTTGGCTTCTTGTGAGCACCCCTTCATTGATGTTGCCAATGATTTGGTCAGGTGGATGAGATCTCAAGAAGATTAAATCTCCTCCGTATGGTATGATGGAATTTGTTGGTGAAGGCTGCAGATGTGTAGCATCTGAGCTAACCACTGCTGGTGACTTTGATGATCCAGCAGTGGCTTCAAAAGGTGGTGGAATAGGTGGCAATGGTGTGGACACATGCTGATTTTTATCCGCTGTTTGAGGAGTTTTATCAACAGTGCTTGATGATGTGGAAGCAGTGGTTAAGGGGCTACTTTGGTCAACAACTGTTGAGGTAGCAGTGGTTGAGCTTTGACAGCTGTTTTGAACAGCTGATGCTCTTCCCATTATGACAGACTTTTGAGGAATGATGATCTCCACTATCTACATACCAAAGGCTATCTAAGCATGCAGAAGCTCCCTACACATGAAGTAAAAGGATTAGTTCATTAGGGTCTCCAAAGCCAATAAGGCTTTGGATGGGGTCTCAACGGTGTATGGGATGGATGCAGATTGATGGATAGTGGTTAGGTCAGGGGTTTGGACAATTTTAGGACTGTTTCTTTCTAACCACTGTTGTGGGTTTTGACCAATCACCTGTTGATACCCAAAAGGATGCCTGTTCACTCTGGGTTTAGAGGGCCTTTTGTAGGTCTCATAAATGTGTGGAATCCTTTGGTAAGATGATTGTTCCTTGCCTCTTCTGAATTGGTTGGCAGGAGGTGCATCAGTCACTTCAACATCTCTTTGGGCAAATGTTTGATTCAGCTGTTTTGTGACAGCTGTTTGGACTGGCACAAACAGTGGTTGGTTCTTGGTGAATTTGACAGATGATGTTGATGGACTCAAGGGTGTTTTAGCAGTGTACTCATTCTTTTTTACATCAAAGGTTTTAAGATACACACATGCTTGAGTTTTGTGGTTTGTTTTACCACAGATGGTGCAGCTTTCAGCAGGAACAATGACACTTGTTTTGTTTAGATCATATGCTTTTAAATGGAAACAATCTTTTGTTAGATGATTCCTTTTTTCACAAAATTCACAAAACAAGTTATTGATCTTTTCTCTCTTCTTTCTCTTTTCAGACTCCTTTGCAACAAAGTTTTTAACCTCTGTTGGGATGTCCTTGAGAGGAATGACCTTTGCTTTTGGAGCTGTGACACCGTCAGTGGTTGTAAAGTCCATGGGCTTGAAATTTTCAAGAATGTCACACTCATCAGACCATGTGGGTTTAAATTGGTATTTCTCAATTTCCTCAAAAGTTGAGGACCCCACAGATCTTTCCAAAGTGATTTTGTTACCAAGTTTGTCAGTGATTTTCACTTCTTGGCCATTCTTGTTTGTTGGTTTAATTTCAGATGAACCAGCTTGTTTACCAGCAGTGTTTACAAGATCATCATATTTTCTATATCCTACACCAAACTTGACATTGCTTTCAAGCTGTTTCTCGAGCATAACCTCATACCCTTTGCAAGATTCCACCCATCTTTCACAGGTAATCTGGGTGGACTCCAATTCCTTTTTGCAAACTTGGTATTTTTCTACCATAGTTTGGAGTTGAGTTTTGGTTATGCTCTGCTCTTCCTTGAGACTGCTGATCTCTTTATCTTTTTCAGCCAATTTGTTTCTAAGTTCTTTTAATGACTTTTCAAATTTGACTTTATCAGTTAAGATTTTATCCCTAAGGTTTTCATTTACCTCTTTGATGTTAGCAAATGCAATAATGCATTTGTCTGAACACAGTTTTTCAAGAACTTGAGGTGATACCTTGGCAGCAGCCATCATGGCACAATCACATTGATGATCCTCTTCATCATTAGCTCTTACTTCTTTCTCACCTGCTTTCTTCTCTTCCTTCTCTTCTTTGGACCAGGGGTCGAACAGTGGTTCAATCAGGGTTTCTGAATTTTCTCCCAGCAGTAGTTCACCAGCAACTGCAGTAACCACTGCTTCAGTCACCTCATCCACTGTTTCAGCACTTAGCTGTTCACCTTCAGTTTCTACCCCCTCTGGTATTGACTCTAATGCCATCAAACAAAATTTATCATTAGAAGGTTCATTAAAAGCATAGAGTGCAAAATTTTCATCACCAAGCTCATCAGGCATACTGCTCCAGTCAACAAAACCTTGGGTGAAAAAGCTTTGTTGATCTGGTTGTATCACTGTTGGAGCAGCTTGTTGAGGTGCAACAGGTTGCACTTGTGCCTGAGGGACAGGGGTTGGAACATACTGAATTTGTGGAATAGTGGTTTGAACATAATGCACAGGCACAGGGGTTGCAGCATAGTGAGCAGTGTTAACATGGGCAGTAGGGGTATATTAGGTATAGTGCACAGTGCTTTGCTGTTGTGGTCTAGGGTTTGAGCTAGGATGAGTGATTATTGGACTGGTGGTTTGATTCCCTAGCAAAATGACCTAGCCTATTGCACTTATAGCACTTAATTTTTTACTTATCCAACCCCACTTTTAAATTCCCATGTAACCCTGGGAATTTTCTCCCTGTTCTTTTGTAGAATTTGCTTGTTCTTACACTAAGCAAAGCCAATTGATGCAAAATGTCCATTTCTTCTAAGTCAGTGGGATCAAAGTGTTGCAAATCATTGAGTTCAAAGCACAAGTTATCTGACATCTGGTTTTCACAATTTGCAGTAAAAGCATAATTTGCAGAGTGAGGATCAGGGTTGTTAAAATTTCCACGAGCAGTTATATCAATAAAGTGATCATAACCCTGATCCTTACCACTGCTACCAGATTCTTCCTGACCAAAAAGAGCTGTGCTACCGAATGAATAATCATCAGCAACTTTGCTAGACTCTTGCAACTTCTTTTTCTGGTTTAACTCCCTTTCATAGGTCAGGAGTCAGATCTTTGAACTCAGCAGAGTTTCTAGTAACAAAAGCAATTGTGTCCCATTTTTCTGGTAGTGATCTAAGGAACCTGCTATTTTGAGTTGAATTTGGAAATGTTACTTTAACAAGCCTTAGTTCACTAATGAGACAACTGAATCGCTCAAACTACTGAGTTAATGATTCACCCTTGATGTGACAAAATGTTTCACACTGCTGATTCAGAATTTCCCTATTGTTTTCAATAACTTCTTCTGTCCCCCCCCCAAACTGTTCTTTAAGTGCATCCCATAACTCTTTGGCACTGTTATAATGTATCAGTCCAGCATAGATCTCATTGGGTAATGCAGATGCTATGATGCTAAATGCTTTGGCATCGAGTTCGAACTTTTGAAAATCAGTTTCAGTATAGTTTTCAGTTGGTTTAGGTACGAACTTCTTTGCATCCTCAGCACTTGGCACCATAGGAACATGGGGACCAAAAACAACAGACCTCCAACATCCAGTGTTCTGTTGAGCAAGGATGTGACTCATCCTTCTCTCCCAGATGTTGTACTCATTACGTTTAAGCATAGGCGGTTTGAAAAGAGAGCCAATGTTATTCTTATCATCTTGTGATTGTGACGTCATCCTGGTTGTTTTACAGGCACTGATTAATCAACTTTAATAGTGATTAAACCTTGCTCTGTTTTTCAACAAAACGAACAAACTATCAGTATCAACTTTTGTGAGCTGAACTATTTACGTCAAAATGATTGTTAAATCAAATTTGACTGTCCAAGCTCTGATACCAATTGTTAGGATCTGAGTTTGGTTTTGATTGTGTTTTACGTTTGAACAAAGATGAAGACGAATGAGTTGTGCAGCAGAATTAAGATGGAAACAAACTTTGCACACAATCAAACGAGAGAATTGCTTTAATCAAACATTTTCAACAAAGAACCAAAAGATTGAATTTATTTCAATAACGATTCCAATGCATGTATGAATGCAAACTTCCCTTCAGCCTGAGCTCACAGTGTTTGTTCGTGCAGGAAGGAGATTTAGTAAAGAGCTAAATAGAACAGTGCATGGTACTGTTCTATTCATAGGCACGAGCAAACCACTGAAGCATCTAAGCTGACGTCACCATGAAAGTGACATCTAACCTCCTAACAAACTCTAACCTCTGATCTATACAACCTCTGCTATGCTAACTACTGTTATTACATTTCAATACATAAAGACATCTAAACTACTGCTGCATCCTTCCACTGATGTGAACCCAGCAGTACTTGTCATGATCAGCAGAGCTTGACTCAAGGCAGTAGATTGAACAGCAGAGCTTTAATCTTTCATCAGTCTTTTACTTGATCAGCAGTTTGTAGGTCAACGGTTTGTACAATCAGTAGATAGGAGGTCAGCAGATGTTGAAACCACTTTCAAGGGGAGAGACTTGTATACATAACATCTGCTTATTCTGGATCCACTGCTCTGATCCAGTTTTGGCTTTAATTATCTGTTCCTTTGGTAGGGTTCAATCCCAACAATATTTAGAATAGCTCAGAAGTTATACCCAAGATTCTACCAGGAGGCTTTCTAGTTGAACCATAAAGTTACAAAGTGAGTCCATTATATTTTCTCACAGTTTTATCACCTTTTTGTGATACAATTATATTTAAAAATGCTTTCCAAAATCCTAAATGTTAACAGTTATACTTAAAGTGATTACATTTTTATATTCTGTAATAACTGCCGGTATGGAAGGTTTTATACATTACATGACCCTCGTTACTATTGCCCAAAAAGTTAGCCAATAGTAGCATGACCACAAGCACGGGGGAATTATGCCCCAGTAGCCATAGCCTATAACTAATATTATTTTTACATTACTATATTAAAATATTGAATGTATCTTATAAATCTATATAAGAAATATGGAATGGGCAATGTTATGCGGTTGGTTTGGGACACCTAGCTAGGCCAAGTTTGTCAAAGCAAATTGACATGATGAATAAACTTATATATAAATAATGAAAAAGAAAAAGACTTAAATATATTTTACTAGACTATTAAACATAATATATTTTCTACAAATATAATATAATATGTAATATACTAAATTATTACATGTTATATTTGACATAGATGTATATCATAATAAAATATGTCAAAAATAATATATTCTACTTTTAATATACTAAGATTATATTTTAATCTTAGTTACGTTAATATATTAAATAATAATATTACAATTATTTAATTAATATATTATATTTGATAAGTTATAGTAGTTTGACAGAAAATGATATATTTTATTTTCTGGGCTAAGTGGTTTTGAGCCATAGAAAATATATTTGACAAAGTAATGTCACGGGACACTACTAAGTCCATAGTCACTAGTTGAGAGAATGATCAACAGTGTTATGACCAGAGTCACTAGTTGAAAGAATGATCAACAGTGATATGACTAGAGTCACTAGTTGAAAGAATGATCAACAGTGATTTAACCACCGTCACGGGAATCGCCTAGTGACAGATACTTTGAATAATATTAAAATATAATTACTAGATAAATTCACTATTAGACGAAAGTGAGCCAATGAGTGATATGACCACTGTCACATCATGTGACAAATACTGATTGAGTTTTTGGGTAAATGTAAACAAATATAAAAACCTTGTTGCTATAAAAGTATAACAATATATTTTTTATAAAAATGAAATGAACTTGCCAGTATTTATTACTGATAAAATATTTTCAAAACATGTATCAGGTAATTTGCTAGAAGCCAGCTATGGAGCACTGAAGGCTTAAATAAAGTGGCTATAAATACCTGAAGAAAAAAAGAACTTATGTTTTATTTAATTGGGATTATCCCCATAAAAACATTTGAATGAAATACGGGTTTTAGCCCATTTGTTTTATATTAAAAGTTTGGTGTTTTAAAACTCTGAAATTATTTCATAACTACGATCCTGATAAAAAAATTTCCGCTGCGTAATTAATAAACACCGGTACCACTTGGCTGGCTCGCGGCTCCCGCTCCCAGGGTGGGGTCCAGGGCTGTGACAGAAGGTGGTTTCAGAGCCACTTGTTTAAGCTATTTAGGTGTTTTTTTAATACCTAACTTAAAAACAATAAAGTTAGGAAGTTAATACAAAGTAATATATGTGTTATTTTTGTAGATTTAAATATATGAATATATATATGTATATATGCACATATAATTCCTGGAAGTATTATTTTGTTTTAATTATTCTGGGATATTAATAATTGAAAATGTTTGTAATTCAGATGTCGAATGAAGTATCACATAATCCAGAAGTTCATGCTAATAATGAAAATCCTTTGGATAAAAATGCTATAGAAAATCTAATAGCCCAAGGAATAGCTAATGCTTTACCTTTAATAATTAAAGCTGTTAAAAACCCCGTAGAACCCACCAAAGTTGTGAGTAGCAAGCATACTCGTGATGATAGTTTTAGCCATAGTGTCAATGGAGATAATGATGATATTATCAAAACCCCATATCCCAAGAAAATGAAGGTGTTGACTCTCGGGTGTACCTACAAAGAATTTCTAGCTTGTAAACCAACTGAGTTCGCAAGCAGTGAAGGAGCCACGGCTGCTCTGCGATGGTTGGAAAAGACGGAAGCTGTTCTTAAAATCAGCAAATGTGCCGAAGAAGATAAGGTGATGTATGCTTCCAACCTCTTTAAGGAAGAAGCCTTAGAATGGTGGAATACAATTCTTCAGGCAAAAGGAAGTGACATGGCTTATGACATGAACTGGGAAAAATTCAAGGAAATGGCAGAAAGGAAATTTTGTCCCCCTTATGAAAAGGAACGAATGGTCAACGAGTTCCTAAATCATAAAAAGATAGATGTGAATTGTAGTGAATATACGACAACATTCTTCGAATATGCAAGAATGGTACCAACTCTGGCTTCGCCAGAACCTGTACTAATTTCTCGTTATATTTGGGGATCAGTGAGTGAAATCCGAGACATGGTCAAGGCCGCCAGACCACAGACTATTGAAGAAACAGTTGAACTAGCTAACATCCTGACAGATGGACTAATCCGCACAAGAGAAGAAAACAAGAAGAAAGAGTTAGCCCAGAAAATTTCCCAAGAATTCAAGAAGAAAGGAACTGAGTCGTCATTGGAGCAACCTACCTGCAGAAACTGTAATAAAAAGCATTCAGGAAGATGCCGTTCTAGGAGAACACCCTACTGTAATTTCTACAAGATGACCGGGCACATAGAGGAAGAATGTAGAAGGAAAACTAATATTTGTTACAATTGCGGAGATACAGGACACATCAAACCATATTGCCTGAAACTGACTAAAGCACCCGACAACCAGGTAAAAACAACAGACGGAGCTAAGAAGAACGCGCGAGCATTCGTACTTACTACGCAAGAAGCAGAAATGATTCCAGACGTAATCGCTGATATGTAGTATCTAAGTTAAGTTATTATTTGACCCTAGTACAAATAAAAGTTTATAAATAAATGCATTCTGTCAAATACTTCATCTATTCAGAACCATAATAGACTTGTTTGGTCTTCACTTTCCTTGAATCATTTATTTGGTTACGACACCTTGTGGTGGCGTTTTCTTTAAATTTGAAGCTTGAGCTAATCTCATTTTCACTCCTGATGTACGGATTTTAAATTTCTGTTGGTTCATTATCTTAAACAGTCTTAATACAATTACGTGTTAAGATAAGAGTACACAAATTCGTATTATATTCTGGTGTACCTCTAAATATTCTTTCATCATTGATCGAAAAATCTATAATATTCATTTGGTCTTTTATCATCAATTGAAAATCCTATCCGAAATGAATAACCAAATTTACTTCATTAAAGCTTCCAGTTGATTACACGGTGAATTTGTTCGATCACCGTAATTATTGAACTATTTCAATCATTATGACACCTTGCGACGTCGGTATAAACTTGTAGCTTGGGCTAATCATAAGCATACGAATCATTCAAAACCATGTATTTCTTTCGTTTGACTAATCATTTAAAAATAGTCTTAATGCAATTATGTATTAAGACAATGATACACTAAACTCTATTGTAATTCGGTGTATCCTTGCAATTCAATAAATGTCAACACATTGATTTTTCTCATGTCATGGTTCGATAGTTGACAAATCATTTCCGTGCTTCTATTTCATTTGAGCTTGTTGATTCTGAGTCTTCCTCAGTTAACAATCAAAGTAAGTTTTCTTTTGACAGTGAATTCTGTTGTTTCAAAAAGTCATTCACAACTTGTAAACATTCAGTTTAGATATCTATTGATCATATATCTCTTTTGGCTTGAACCTAGTCACCTTAGAAATTATATCATTTCATCTCATTCACTTGACATTGATTTCTTGAACTAATTCAGTTGAACCATTAAGTCCTATTTATTGTACAACTTGTATTCACAAAATTTGATGTTTTGATTCTATATCCTTTACCTTAATAATGTTCTTAATGACTAAGACATAACCTAACTCTAGAGGAGACATCATAGCCCAAATCTCGAGGACGAGATTTAAAACAAGGTGGGGAGGATGTAACATATCCATTTTTATCATATAAGAGTTATAGGTTGTTTAAATTTATTAACCACTAGTAACTAGTTTTATTTTTTAAAACAATTATTCAACCCATATAGTTTTAAAAACTATTTTTGGTTGGAATGTTATACTAATTAATTGGCTTATATATGTGTGCCATTTCTATTTTCTATATTAAAATAAAGTATATAAACTTATATTATTAAACGAGTAGATTACGGGTAAGTTGAATAAAGTACCTAGACGGGCCTAGGATCCGTTTAATAATTTAATTATAAAGATACGTTATATTTGAACCTATTTCGTTTTTAATAAAACTTGGTTCAAAATATAGATTAGATTATTCTCTTTCTAATAACATATTCATTGTTTGTACAACATTATATTTTATAAGTTATACGCGTCAAATAAGTGAAGCAGCTGAATTAATTACAAAAAAATAAAATAATTAATCCAACTTCAAATGTTGTACGTATGTATGCTTTAATAGGTGACTTTCACATTTTCAATTGAAAAGAAATAAAACTCTACAAATGGAATGTTTACATAACATGTGTGAATCTAAATTTAAACAAGGAGATACGTGTCTCATTTTAGTCATAAGTCATCTCAATATTGGCGTGGCCAACAAGAAAATTTTCAACTATATATACATTCACAGATAGAAGCCAAATTTCTCCATCTTTCTTTAGTCTCTCGACCTCCCTCTTTTCATATATTCTTTTTAAGTGTTTTAATATTTCACCTATAATAATAATAATGCCTTGCCCCGTTTTAAGTATTTTAACTCCCGATCACTGATACCCTTTCCGATTGATCTGGAGCCCCATAACGCATGTCAAGGCTCTGCCCAACTAAGTCCGTTAGGGTTCTGTCTCGTGACATAGGGATAAGGTTGAATTAGGGTTACTATACTTAACACGAGTGCATATATATATATATATATATATATATATATATATATATATAATAGCTCAGAAGTTATACCCAAGATTCTACCAGGAGGCTTTCTAGTTCAACCCTAAAGTTACAAAGTGAGTCCATTCTCTTTTCTCACAGTTTTATCACCTTTTTGTGATACAATTATATTTAAAAATGCTTTCCAAAATCCTAAATGTTAACAGTTATACTTACAGTGATTAGATTTTTATATTCTGTAATAACTGCCGGTATGGAAGGTTTTATACATTACTTGATCCTCGTTACTATTGCCCAAAAAGTTAGCCAATAGTATCATGACCACAAGCACGGAGGAATTATGCCCCAGTAGCCATAGCCTATAACTAATATTATATTTACATTACTATATTAAAATATTGAATATATCTTATAAATTTATATAAGATATATGGAATGGGCAATGTTATGCGGTTGGTTTGGGACACCTAGCTAGGCCAAGTTTGTCAAAGCAAATTGACATGATGAATAAACTTATATATAAATAATGAAAAATAAAAAGACTTAAATATATTTAACTAGACTATTAAACATAATATATTTTCTACAAATATAATATAATATGTAATATACTAAATTATTACATGTTATATATGACATAGATGTATATCATAATAAAATATGTCAAAAATAATATATTCTACTTTTAATATACTAAGATTATATTTTAATCTTAGTTACGTTAATATATTAAATAATAATATTACAATTATTTAATTAATATATTATATTTGATAAGTTATAGTAGTTTGACAGAAAATGATATATTTCATTTTCTGGGCTAAGTGGTTTTGTGCCATAGAAAATATATTTGACAAAGTAATGTCACGGGACACTACTAAGTCCAGAGTCACTAGTTGAGAGAATGATCAACAGTGATATGACCAAAAATATTACCAGAGTCACTAGTTGAGATAATGATCAACAGTGACATGACCAAAGGCACTAGTTGAGAGAATGATCAACAGTGTTATGACTAGAGTCACTAGTTGAAAGAATGATCAACAGTGATATGACTAGAGTCACTAGTTGAAAGAATGATCAACAGTGATTTAACCACCGTCACGGGAATCGCCTAGTGACAGATACTTTGAATAATATTAAAATATAATTACTAGATAAATCCACTATTGGACGAAAGTGAGCCAATGAGTGATATGACCACTGTCACATCATGTGACAAATACTGATTGAGTTTTTGGGTAAATGTAAACAAATATAAAAACTTTGTTGCTATAAAAGTATAACAATATATTTTTTATAAAAATGGAATGAACTTGCCAGTATTTATTACTGATAAAATATTTTCAAAACGTGTTTCAGGTAATTTGCTAGAAGCCAGCTATGGAGCACTGAAGGCTTAAATAAAGTGGCAATAAATACCTGAATAAAAAAAGAAACTTATGTTTTATTTAGTTGGGATTATCCCCATAAAAACATTTGAATGAAATACGGGTTTTAGCCCATTTGTTTTATATTAAAAGTTTGGTGTTTTAAAACTCTGAAATCATTTCCTAACTACAATCCTGATGAAAAATTATCCGCTGCGTAATTAATAAACACCGGTACCACTTGGCTGGCTCGCGGCTCCCGCTCCCAGGGTGGGGTCGGGGGCTGTGACATAACACACGTTATATCAGGTATACTATGTTGTTATTAAGTTACTATTAGAGTTTATGCATCCATTCTAGAAGTCTTAACACACGTTATAATAGAGGCTTAACACACGTTATACATGTCAGGCGCGTAACACATGTTACAGTATGTATATACAAATCATGGTGTTTTGGAAACCACTAGCTTATACATGACACCACGTTGGGTTAAACCAAGATTATAACAAAGGCTTAACACATGTTATCCCAGGTATACGGTGTTACAATATTAACTTGTATGTTCCATATTAACTTGTACACGTGTTACGATCAGTATATGCACATCATGGTGTTTTGCAAACCACTTTCATATACATGAATACAAGTCGGGTTATAATGGATGCTTACATGTTATCATATGTATACAAGTGGGGTTACAACATGTAACACCTCGAAAATTTACGTCCAATAATGTCTTGACACGTGTCATAACCTTTGAACGTGTGAAAGAATGTTCTTGAAGGACTAAAGTTGACAAACAATGAAACTGTGTATATATAAGAGTTCAAAGTGGCAACAATGAATAATTATACTTTACAATCACCCTACATAATGTTTATAACCTTAAACGAATGGATCATGGATCATACGAAGCGAATTGTGAAAGAAAGTGAGAGATTACAAACTACAGGGGTTAAATGTGTCAACATGTTAAGATATACCTCTGAGTGACCTTTTAGCAAACCCGAAGCCTTGTAACGATTAATTATGCTCACTAGAATGTACCATAAAAATTTCACCAAGTTTCGTTACCGTATGAGAAAGTTGTGATAAAATTCGTGTGTGAGGGTTAGAATCGTTAACATTGAAATTTAGGGCTTTTCGGGTGATCACAAAATTACCCGAGGACTTAACAAAGATGGTATAAGCCCTAAAGCCCCCATATGTCAATAATGAAGCCTCATAATGCAAGAATTGTAGTGAAAACGACCTTTCGGGGGACCAAGGACCAAAGTGCAATACAAGAAAACATGTTTAACCTGATCAGAAGGGCCATGCGGCCCGCCTACGATATAACAAAGTCTCAAGCGGGCCGCCTGAGACTGCCAGATGCAGAAAAAACTCACAGGTGGCTGTTCCAGCCTTCTAACCGACTTAAACCTCAGGATTTCGATTCTATGGGCTGCCTAAAGTGGTTTATAGCCTATAGAAGACACATGTTCACATCTTGGATCATCCTAGACTTGCTTGGCAACAATCTAAGGTGATTACAAACACTAGATAAGGCCTCATTTTGTCAACTTTGTGTTCATCCATTCCCATTCATCATCTGAACGTTTCTGGAGCATAAGGACCATTCTCAAGCATCCTAAATCGATCATTAGACTTGTGTAAGTATGCTTAATCTTCTCTATTTCAGTTATGCTTAGTTTATAGCCTAGAAATCAAACCGTCGTAACTACGGTTTGACTTGGCGATACAAACGGTCCAAGGTTTTGTCGAATTGAAAGTTGTTATAAGTTGGTAATCATGTGGGCTTTAACCCCTTAAAAGGGCACCCACTGATTCCAATCCTAATTAGGTCGATTGTCGAGTCAATGGTAACTAGAAAAAGTCAACAGAATTGTTATTTTCGATTTAATGCATGATTAATGATGTAAAAGGCGTATCACCTATTTTATCATTCTTATAACCTGATAATAAGTATAAAAACTTGTCTACGCTTGTTTGATTCGACAACTTTCTGTTTTGAACCGATTCGGAACCGAAAGACGCAAAAGTTTGACTTTTGCTTTGACCTCAGTTCTGACCCGGTTTAGATAGGTTTAGACATGCCTTAAAGTTCCATTAGAACCTAGTTACATGTGTGTATAACCCTCTGCGTTTATACCACATAAATCCTTAATTGTCCGACGTTTCCGTTAATCGCCTAAATATTGACCGTAATGCCCTTATGGCCATAAAACGAGAATCTTGGAAATATGAAAGTAAAATAATCTTAGTTACTAATTATTAAACACGTCCGTAAATTTTTACATCAGTTGGACATATAGATTAGGAGTTATGCTCAATGACGTAATTAGAACGCTTCTTAGTGATTTAACGGCGTCATTAGCGTAAAGCCTATCTAAACCCCATTTTTGACACCAAAACTTTTACCCACTGATGTAATATAATATTTTGGGATTTTTGAAGATTTTTAATTATTTTTAAACTGATCATAAGCTAGGATTAGTGCCTTAATTCGGTTAATACCGAATATACCGTTTTCGGCCATAAAATGAGTTTTACAAATCCTTTTGATGCCAATCCAATTGCTACTGATTTTAAATATTAAATGGAGTGTTTTGAACCTGTTTAACTGATCAGGAAACTCAGAATCCTATTTTAACCCGTACGTCGCTTAAAACGGCTTTATACGCGTATTATACGCATAGTTAGGGTTTAAAACTATTTTGGCATATAAGACTTATAACCAAATGTTATAACCTGTTAAAATAAACCATTTTACTGATTTAACCAGACCCGGTTCACAGAAACTTAATTAATTCCTTTTATAATCTTTAAAATGACCAAAATACCCCTACGGGGCTTAATATGAGATTAAACTCGTTTTGGGCATAACGGAAGGTATCCTACTGATATCACAACATATTTAAGGCATGTTAACTTAGGAAACCTGTTTAGGACTCTTATGGTTACCCGTTACGCTTCATACGCGTTCGGTTCGGTTTATGTAACTAGTTTACATAAATTAGCCGAAACGGGTCAAACCTTATCGGTTTTATCTCAAAATCCAGAATGTGTATAATATACCCATATTAAGCAAGTCTTCAAACTTCTCGGGTCTAAATCACATTCTATCCGGTCTTCGCTTAATCGTGCGTACGAACCGTATCTTTAAAACTAACCGGTCTAAGCTTAAGCTTAACTAAAGACCCGTTAGGATTCTAATAGGTTATTATAAACCTTCGTTCCAGATTAGGAGAACCGGTAAAAGATACTTGCACTCGCTGATTTTGATTTATACTTGCTCAGGTAAATACTTTTAACTTATTTCCCTATACGGGCTTGGGGTACGGTATATAAAATACCGCTTGGTCGGACATTGAATCTTTAATTGTATGATGGTTAACGTATTGAGATGTTTCGTTTAAATTGTTTTGTTGCTTAAAGCCTTTGGGAGGTTAATGACCATGTCCCGGATATCCCTGGCATCATTTTACGAAATGGCCACGACCTTAGCACTCAGGTGTAGGCATACACCTGTCAGTGTCTCATTTAAATAAAGTGGTGTGTCTATTGATCTTTAACCCGGCTCGATCCGGGCTACTGAACGCATAAGGAACATGTAAATCCTTTACAAGTTTATATAATTAAATAAGTAACCCAAGTTATAAAATATTATTTGTGCCTTGTGCCTTAAATGCATTTTCTTAAACTCTTTTCAAAATGAGTCGGTTGATTATATTTACCAATGTAAACTGACGTATTTTTCTTAAAAAGGTTAAGTGCAGGTACTACGCGTAATAGGCCGGCTTGTCTCCTAGCATCCACAATAAGTCTCGCAAGCTTGGGTGTCATAGACTGTTGAACACTGTTTCCTTTTATTTTGATCTACCTGTGGATTTATATTCGACTACTTGTGATACTTAATATTACAATATCGTTTGGTTGAAATGAATCTATAATTTGCTTCCGCTGTGCATTTAAATATTGTGTTGTTTGACTATTATGTTGCCAACCACGTCACGATACTCCCCCACCGGGCCCACCGGTAACACGTGGAAAATCGGGGTGTGACAGGTTGGTATCAGAGCCAACACTGAGTGAATTAAACACTAGCCTTTTGTGTTTAATCTCAGTTACACAATTGCACATTCCTAAATCTTCGAGTCTAGACAAAGAACTTAGGAATAATCCAAAATGTTTTTATTTTAATTTAAATTTTGTCCTTTATTTTTCCTTGTCGTTACCTTTGTTATATAAACAGGTTTAGCAATGCCACCAAGATTCAGGCGAGGAGATCGAGGAAAGGCGCCGATCAGCGCCCCTAACGACCACGAGGCCGGGCCTTCAGGCCGGCGAACTCCTTCTGCTACAAGGAGTATAGATCCGCGAGAACCTTGGAGGATCTATGAGGAGCCTGCCAGACAATCCACGTCACATAGCTCCACGCCTCCATATTATCACTCTTTTGGGCCTCAGTACGAGAATGAACCCAACAACCCGCAACCTTCATACATACCGTTACAGCGATCCGCATCGCAAGATTCCTTCCGCGACCCTACTCCTGTCTTTCAGGGTCAGTTTAACCCAGCAGAGTACCTACCAGAACAAGTAGGCTTTAACCCACTAGGGCCGGAGGATCACTTTTCTGGTGATCAAGATATGGACGAGGACACAGATCCCGTCGAGGCTTCAACCGGATCCCTGAACCATCCTTTTGTGATCTCAGATGGTTCGTCTTTTCACGGAACACCATACCAAGGTCCGGATAGTCACATGGCACGGTTCGAACGATGTGAGTGGTACTATACACTATCTGAACACTCATCGCCTCACCAACAGCAGCAAGATCCCTCTGGGGATCCACTTTTCGAGGCAGTCACGCCACCGCCTCCACCGCCGCCAGTTCATCTAGAGCCTCCAGAACCGCCAAGACGTAGGAGGACTGGCGCACGGATGTCAGCACGAGGAGGGGAGTTTCATTTCAGTACCCCTCAACACTCTAGCGGCAGCCACTACCCGCCTATATATGAAGACCCACAAGTGGGTGGACCTTCAGTTCCAGTTTTAGAGGTGAATTCAGCACCTATTGCACCGCCATCACCGGGTTTTGGCCACCCTATCCCTGCTTATACTGCTCCGGCAGCTTACAACCCTTACGGACCGCCAGCATACCATAACTATAACTATGCCGAGGCCGACCCATACCTAGTGGCAGCAAACTACCTTGCCCAAAATCCTGAGGGACCATATAGAACCCCTTGGGGAATAGGACATCCAGCTAGAGGGTATCAAGTACCTCCTCAGCCGCCGCCACAGTACCAGCCACCACGGTTTTCTCCACCAGAGCAGGAGGATCTCCGTCAAAGACTGGGCAGGGTTGAGCGAGACCTCCAGAGAGAACGTAAGAAGAATGAGGGATTCATGAGTGGCTTGGAAAATTTGCTGAAGGGAAAGAAGAAACGGGATCGTTAAATCCCAATATGTATTATTGTATTTCCTTGTTTAAATCAAGTCCCTACGTGGACATCTACCTTTGTACTTAGTCCCTACGTGGACTTGTCTCTGTTAGTCCCTGCGTGGACATTTACTTTTGTAAACCGTCCCTGTGAGGACATGTATTATCTGTATAGCTCCTGCGTGGGCATGTGTTTATGTGAAAAGTCCCGTTTAGGGCAAAGTGTACTACTTTTAAATTTTAATGGAATGTAAGTTTATAAATTTCATCTTTGCTATGTTACGCATAATTAAATTATATATGAAATAAATAAATCAGAATCATTCCTTTTAAAAATCTATCTGCCTATGTTATTTTTAATTAAGGATCTTAAAAGTATAACCTAGCCTGCATGTCATTTTAAGACCTGTCCCAGATGGTAAAACTCGTTTAAAATATTCAAATCCCTGTTAACATCTGAAAACATGTTAACACTCCTGGCAGACATGATTCGTTTAAAACGCACGCGTTATATTTATATAAGGATCTTTTCAAAGATTCCAAACCCAACTAAATGATCTCTGAATCATGGTTTAAATCATTAATATATATGATCAGTTCTGTTTACCATCCATTGGTAGTAGAATGCCTACGGGCCCTTCTCATTTTCATATGAGACAAAAGACAGTATTAGTCTGTGACCCTGTCTGATAAAGGTAATGAACTTTGTTCAAACCTTCATGCTTTGATTCTCTGAAATCATAGCTTAAAAATCTAAATTGTCCCTGTGACTAGGCCTTATGTGCTAATAAAACTGTTATTGTTTATAATTAGGATAAATTATATTAGAAATCCTAAATAAATGTGAGTAATAAATTAACCATATATGGTCTATGTTTACCACGGTTAATAAATTTCCATAAAAGACAATTTTATAATAAACTCACCAATGAATTGATGTCAATATGTAACAGTTCAAGCTACATGGCGGACTCAAATGAGGTCAACAGTCACCCAGGGAGAGAGCATGATAATGCCCGAGTAAATGTAGCGGGTGCAGAATTACAGGCAATGATAGATAATGCCGTAAATCGAGCTATGGATAGACAGCTCCATGAATCCAGTGGTACCCGTGCAAGGACCCAATCTGCACCACACTCTAGAACACCCTCTAGGACTCACACTGCCCACAACAGTAATTCTCACCACTCATCAAACTAGAGGAGTGCTCCATCCCAAAGAGTCATACGGAATCAAGAACCCCGTAATAAGGGTTGCTCCTATAAGTACTTCGTTTCGTGCAAACCCAGGGATTTCACTGGGGAAAAAGGAGCGGTAGATTGCATGACTTGGATGGACGAAATGGATACGGTTGTGGATATTAGTGGTTGTGATAATAGGGACATTGTGAAATTCGTGTCTCAGTCTTTTAAGGGGGAAGCATTAGCTTGGTGGAGATCTTTGATCCAAGCTACTGGGAAAGTCCCGTTGTACAATATGACCTGGGAACAGTTCATGGCACTAATCAAGGAAAATTTCTGCCCTCAACATGAGGTTGAGAAAATTGAATCTGACTTCTTGTCGCTGGTCATGAGAAACCTAGACTGTCAGGCCTACCTTACCAGTTTCAACACTTTGTCAAGGTTGGTTCCATATTTGGTAACTCCGGAACCTAAACGTATAGCTCGATTCATTGGGGGTTTGGCCCCGGAAATCAAAGCAAGTGTGAAGGCCTCCAGACCAACTACTTTTCGGTCTGTAGCGGACATATCGTTGCCCCTTACCTTAGATGCGGTCAGGCTAAAATCGCAGAGGAACACCGATGCCGAAAAGAGGAAGCGTGAGGATGACAACTCACGACGTTCAGACAAGAAGCAGAAGGGAAACAATGACCACCGGAAGGGGTCAGGATTTAGGAGGGATGGTCAGCAATCGGGTGAAAACCCCAAATGCAAAATCTGCAAAAGACAGCACTTCGGAAAGTGCAGGTATGAATCAAACTCGAATTCACAATCGAAATCTTTTGCATGTGGGTTGTGCAAGTCCAAGGAACACAAAACCTTGGATTGAAAAAAGATGAAGGATGCGACCTGCTACGGTTGCAATGAAAAGGGGCACATCAAGACCAATTGCCCAAAATACGCCAAGAAGCCCGAAGAGACTAAGAAGACCAATGCTAGGGTCTTCAGGATGGATGCTAAGGAAGCCGTCAAGGACGACAATGTGATAACAGGTAGCTTTCTCGTAAATGATGTTTATGCGAGAGTGTTATTTGATTCAGGCGCTGATAAGTCATTCGTAGACAATAAGTTTTGTGAATTGTTGAAATTACCTGTTAAGACTTTAAGTGTGAAGTATGAAGTGGAACTAGCAGATGGCACTTTAGAAACCGTTTCAACCTTATTAGATGGATGTTTCATATCCATTAAGAACCACTCTTTTCCTTTGTCCCTACTTCCTTTAAAACTAGCCGGTTTTGACATAGTTTTGGGTATGGACTGGTTATCTCATAACCAGGCCCAGATTAATTGCAATAAGAAGCAAGTGATGATCAAGACTTCGTCTGGTGAATCACTTACTATCCAGGGAGATACCCAGTATGGGCTGCCCGAGAAAATGTCTATACTCAAAGACTCTAAGTGTTTGAAGAAGGGTTGTGTCATCTACATGGCACAAGTGATTATTGATGAGCCGAAGCCCAAGATGGGGGATATCCCCGTCGTTTCTGAATACCCTGGTGTTTTTCCTGAAGAACTGCCTGGTTTGCCACCAGATAGACAAGTAGAATTCAGAATTGACATTATTCCTGGATCAGCACCGGTAGCAAGGGCGCCTTATAGATTGGCACCAACTGAGATGAAGGAATTGAGAACGCAGCTAGATGATTTACTAGCCAAAGGTTTCATCAAACCTAGTTCGTCTCTTTGGGGAGCACCAGTTTTATTTGTCAAGAAGAAGGATGGATCGATGCGTCTGTGCATCGACTACCGTGAGCTTAATAAGGTCACTATCAAGAATATGTATCCTTTGCCCAGAATCGACGATCTGTTCTATCAACTTCAAGGGGCAAGTTTCTTCTCGAAGATTGACTTGAGGTCAGGCTACCATCAATTGAAGGTTAGAGATGAAGACGTGCACAAAACAGCATTTAGGACTCGTTATGGTCATTACGAGTTCCTAGTGATGCCTTTTGGGCTCACTAATGCACCGGCCGCGTTCATGGATCTCATGAATCGCGTTTGCAAGCCGCACTTAGATAAATTCGTCATTGTTTTCATCGATGATATCCTCATCTACTCAAAGAACCAAGCTGACCATGAGAAGCATCTTCACTGCATTCTGGAACTACTTCATAAAGAAAAACTCTATGCCAAGTTCTCGAAGTGTGAATTTTGGCTTCGAGAAGTCCAATTTCTTGGACATGTTGTTAGTGAGCGTGGTATCCAAGTCGATCCCGCTAAAGTTGAAGCTGTCATGAATTGGCATGAGCCAAAGACGCCTACAGAAATGTCACACCCTGGCTTTGCGGAAGCGTGGTTATTTTGGTGTGACTTCTTAATACCATAGCTTAACCATAACAAAGCTATATGAAATAAAACCATGCAAGATCATCCATTTAATTAAGTTTTAAAAACCAAATACAACAACATTGTCTCAACGGAAACACATCCTAACGACATTGTTCAACAAACACAAACATCAACATGACATAAACACAGTTTAAGGACTGTGACTTGTCCAGGAAAGAGTCACATTCCCCAAACCCGGATGACCTCGTAACTAGTGCGGGCGGGAAAACGTGTCATACCGCGCCAAATCCTTTAATTCCCTGAAATACATGTAAGTTGAAAAATCAACAATAATGTTGAGCGAGTTCATGTGTAAGTGAGTAAATAAACCTTTGTATATATAAAAAAATCCTGGTATGTAGCAAATAAGGAAAAAGAGATCACCAATGGTTTGCAAGGCCATTGATATGTGTGAAGTGCAAGTAGGAAGACTCAAACCTAGCAGATTTTGCGTTGGGTACAAAGTCACCACCTGGTCCATTAGGCGGGCTCAGGGGTTGGGCTCGCTACACCCAGATAGATCTACCGCTTACGTCCCTCGGTCCTACAATGAGGATTAATGGCCTCCAGTTCCCGCCTACCCACTCACATGATCTAAGTAGTAACCCTCCTTATGCTAACCATACCATGTATAAAGTACTCGTAATCATAGTAACATGTATTTCACCCCCGCAGTTTAGAAAACTGAAAACAGTTAAGAGAAAAGGGGGACATGAACTCACAGTGGTGCGTCTCTACCAAGTATGTCTCCTGATCAAGTAGCTGTGTGACGACCTACACGTACTAATTCTATTAGACGGACGGCCGTGCCTTAGCTTTATGGTTTAAGTTTTTGGGAAATAGTTAGACAATTATTTCGTGTTTACATTTAGTAAATACTTGGTAATCATTTTCCTTCCCAAGGATGGGGGATTTAATACATGTGTGCTCGTATAATTTCGAAATATATTATTAAGTCTCACTTAAAATATATTTTATTTCTATCTCCAAAATATAAATATTCTTCTCAAAAATATTATATTTTCTATTACATAAATTTTCCCAAAATAATACCTTGACAAAAAAAAATACGCGTTAAGTCATGTTTTCTTAAAATGCGTAAGTTACGTTTTAATGATCGAGTGGTAATAATAGTTACCGGTGTAACTTATATATTTATCGTAGAGGCGTTCGTATTATTTTGGATCCATTAACATTCGATAGTATTATTTTTACCCTAAAAATAATACTAGTATTTTCACAAAATAATCATAAACACATATCAAGTGACTTTATGAAAAATATATACTAAATATATATTTACCAAGTTTTATTTTGTGAAATCCCACCTCCGATGTTTTGTAAATAAAGTCGTGGCGAAACTTATATTTTGAAAACATGTCGAGAAGTATCTCTAACACTTATGGTGAAAATAATTCTAAGTGTTAGGTTTTTAGAAAAATTTCGCCAGAGTTTCCTCTGTAACTGGAGGTGGCCACGCTTTCAAGCGTATCATTTTCTTTTATAAACCAAATCAACTATCTTTTCATTCAATCAAAACAATGTCCAAAACAACAAACTAGTAAATAAATATGTATATCGCATAAATTACATGAACTTGTGGTTTATCTAAAATATGAAGTAAATCCCATTACTTTTAGTGGATCTTTTGTATAAATCCATCCGGTTCCGTAAAAGTCTCGTTTTTAAAGAAATTCCATCTTTACAACTTCTTGTAAAATTTGACAAAACTAGTTCTTTGTCGAAACTTAGTGTTACACAAGTATTTACACACTTGTGTGTTTGCTAAAATCATTCTTGTTTATGAAAGATCCGTCTTTAAAAGTATGTTTTCTCTTGACACGAGGTCCTTTGAAAATACCGCTTGTAGATCCGTAGATCTACTAGTTTTAAACACTATTTTGTAAGTAAAATCGTTTTTACACAAGTTCATGATTCGTGTGTGGTAGAGTTCATCCTTTAACCCTTGTTACTTCCAAAACAACCTTATGTCATGATCCATGATCATGACCAACCCGGGTTAAACGATGATCCGAGCTACCACAACATAGATCGGGTCCAAATAACTACACAAATCAAATACTACAAGATTTACACAACATACAAGCTTTTAACCATTACTTTTAGCATTTTTAGTAGACTTTTATGCTTCATCTTGTATGTTTGCGACTTTTAACCGTTACATATCATTTTAACCACTTTAAAATAGTTCGGGAAGGTGATTTAAGCAACTTACTACTAGCTCGAGGCTAGGGAAGATTCTAGTCGCAAAATGAGTGGATAAAAGCAATGTAGTGAGGTCATTCGTGTTCCGAATGCACCGAGCTTCCTTATGTGAGATCCTTAACACTTGTATGAGCTTGGAATAGCTTGAACAAAATCGAAAATGATGGATGGATGGTGGGTGGTTCTCGGCCGAAACCTCCAAAAGAGGGAGAGAAAGAGTTGATTCTTGTTTAGTGGTGTGAAGGTTATGTTATGTTAAGTGTAGATCTTATAGGCAAAGTCATGCACAATTAACCAATGGATCAAGTGTCTAATAGATATTAGACAAAGTTGATTATTTTAATCAAATATAGGACAAGGGTGTCCCCTTGGGGACCGAATTCGTAAAGGGGAGGGGGGTCTCCTAGTTCAAATCCAACCAAAAGTTAAGTATGTAGTTAGGTTAATCTAGTTAGTTAAGTGATTAACCCGGTTACTAGTGTGTCATGCGTTATGGCGTGGGTTAGGGTATTCAGGGACCCTAACTGGCTCAGAAAAAGATAAACAATGTAAATGGCAATATTTTTATGTTCCGGGTGTAGTCCGGTTGTTCGGTTGGATAGAGATCCGTTAAAGTGCTTAACAAAGCTTTAAAGTGTCGTTATAATTATTTTTAGTGGCACAACTTATTCCTGACACTTTGGAAGGTGTCTAGTAATATTTTTCTCATGTTTAGGCACTTTATTAGTTAGCTAAAAGCTGGATTTGTTTATTAAAGTGCTGAGTTTTCGTGCTTAGAGCACGTTTTAGGCACATCCGGTCACTGTAACTTATTCCTAGAGACGCAGTTCTACAACCCTTGTATCCCTACACTCACCACTAGTGTAGTAAAATATTTCTGGCTCATACAAGCCTTAGAGGCAGTGTCTGCCTGATGCTGGCTTTATCAGCATGTTCAATAGGTTATCCGTTTATAGTGCTACTGTGCTTTTTGTGCATCATGTTTGTCACTAAGGTTCAGCATGTAAATAATGTAGTGACGGTAAGTAAAGTATGATGCAGGTATATGCATGTATCAGAAATCAAGTAGCAGTTCATCAGTAAATTCAAACAAGCACAGTAATTAAGTAGTAATTAATTACTAATTAAGTCGTACGGATACCTGGTTTAGTGAGGGTTGTCACATTCTCCCCCCGTTAGAAAATTTTCGTCCCGAAATTTTAAGTTCTGCTTGTAGATGCAGGGTTCTTAGGAAATAGGTGGGGGTATTTCTCTTTCATCCGGTCCTCGCGCTCCCAGGTGTATTCAGGACCATGTCTGGCATTCCAACGAACTTTGACGAGCTTGACACTGCTCCGGCGGGTCTTGTTTACTTTCCAATCCGTAACCTCAACCGGTTCTTCAACGAAATGGAGCGTGTCGTCAACATGAATCTCGTCGATGGGAATGGCAATGGTATCTTGAGTTGGACTTTTCTTCAGGTTGGATACATGAAATGTATCGTGAACTGAATGGAGTTCGGCAGGAAAGTCCAGCTTGTATGCTACTAGTCCTATTCTTTCCAAAATTCTGAAAGGACCAATGTAGCGCGGATTTAACTTTCCACGCTTTCCGAAGCGTGCCACACCCTTCCAGGGTGAAACTTTCAATAAAACCATTTCTCCAACTTGGAATTCCAAGTGTTTCCGGTTTGGATCTGCATAGGCTTTCTGTCTGTGGCGAGCTGCTTCGATGCGTTTTCGAATCTGCGCAATCTTGTATGTCGTCTCTTGGACGATTTCGGGACCAGCAAGCTGTCTATCACCTGCGTCAGCCCAACATAGGGGTGATCGACACTTGCGTCCGTAAAGAGCTTCAAATGGCGCGACACCAATACTGGTGTGGTAGCTGTTGTTGTATGAAAATTCGACCAAAGGCAAATGCTTATCCCAGCTACCGCCCAAATCCATAACACACGCTCTCAGCATGTCTTCCAAAGTCTGAATCGTTCGCTCGCTTTGACCGTCAGTTTGCGGATGAAACGCAGTGCTCAGATTTAATTGTGAGCCAAAAGCTTCTTGGAAGGATTGCCATATCCTTGACACAAACCTTCCGTCTCTATCAGAGATGATCGAGAGAGGCACTCCATGACGTGCGACGATCTCTCTCATGTAAATTTCAGCCAATTTGCTCGTATTATCCTTCTCTCTGATAGGTAAGAAGTGTGCTGACTTCGTTAATCGGTCCACTATTACCCAAATAGTGTCATGGCCTCTTGGCGTTCTTGGCAACTTTGTAATAAAATCCATTGAGATTTGTTCCCATTTCCACTTGGGAATCTCAGGTTGTTGCAGAAGTCCTGAAGGCTTCTGGTATTCCGCTTTCACCTTAGCACACGTTAGACACTTGCTCACATAAACAGCAACATCGCCTTTCATCCTAGGCCACCAATAATAATCCTTGAGATCCTGGTACATCTTATCCGCTCCAGGGTGGATAGAGTACCGCGACTTGTGAGCTTCATCGAAAATAACCTTCCTTAAACCTCCAAACAAAGGAACCCAAATCCTTTTCTCAAAACATAACGTTCCTTCCTCATTTGGTACCAGTAGCTTCTCCATCCCACGGAGATATTCTTCTTCAAGGTTTCCTTCCTTGAGAGCTTCTTTCTGCGCGGCACGAATGCGCAAGGAAAGATCGGTTCGGATAATCATTTCTAAAGCCCTAACCCTTATGGGCTTGATCCTCTCCTTTCGACTTAGGGCATCGGCGACCACATTCGCCTTCCCTGGATGATACTTTATCTCGCAGTCGTAATCGTTCAGCAACTCAACCCAACGTCTTTGCCTAATATTCAACTCCTTCTGGTTGAATATGTGTTGTAGGCTCTTGTGATCTGTAAAAATTGTACACTTTGTACCATAAAGGTAGTGTCTCCAGATCTTTAAGGCAAATACCACTGCGCCAAGTTCCAAATCATGTGTGGTATAGTTCTTTTCGTGCACTTTCAATTGACGTGATGCGTAAGCAATAACCTTTTGGCGTTGCATCAACACGCAACCCAATCCTTGACGCGAAGCGTCGCAGTATACCACAAAATCATCTGTACCTTCCGGTAGTGCTAAGATTGGCGCATTGCAGAGCTTATCCTTCAATATCTGGAACGCTTCTTCTTGTTTGATTCCCCAATCAAACTTCTTATCTTTCGGCGTGAGGAGCGTCAATGGTTGAGCGATTTTTGAGAAATCCTCAATGAATCTTCGATAATAGCCCGCCAAACCCAAGAATTGTCGAATCTCGGTTGGCGTCTTTGGCGTTTCCCAATTCTTGATTGCTTTGATCTTGGTTGGATCCACATGGATTCCATCTCCATTCACCACATGTCCAAGAAATTGTACTTCACGTAGCCAAAACTCGCACTTAAAGAACTTGGCATACAACTGTTCCTTCTTCAGCAACTCCAAAATAGCTTTTAAATGTTGTTCGTGCTCAGCCTTTGTTCTTGAATAAATCAAGATGTCGTCGATAAACACAATCACGAACTTGTCCAAGTACGGCTTACAAACTCTATTCATCAAGTCCATAAAGACTGCAGGTGCGTTTGTTAACCCAAACGGCATAACTAGGAACTCGTAGTGCCCATAACGAGTTCTAAAGGCTGTCTTTGGGATACTCTCCTCTTGTATCCTTAACTGATGGTATCCAGATCGAAGATCGATCTTTGAATAAAAGCTTGAGCCTTGCAGTTGGTCAAACAGATCATCAATCCTTGGCAGAGGGTATCTATTCTTGATTGTCAGCTTGTTCAGTTCCCGGTAGTCGATGCACATTCGAAAACTACCGTCCTTCTTCTTGACAAACAGGACCGGAGCTCCCCAAGGTGAGAAGCTTGGTCGGATAAATCCCTTGTCTAACAACTCTTGAAGTTGTGTCGACAGTTCATGCATCTCAGACGGAGCAAGTCTATAAGGTGCCTTAGCCACAGGTGCGGCGCCTGGAACTAAGTCAATGCGGAACTCTACTTGTCTCTGAGGTGGCAGTCCAGGTAAGTCCACTGGGAAGACTTCTGGATATTCCCTCACGACAGGGATGTCTTCGATCTTCGGTTCTGTGGCTTTCTTGTCTACAATGTGTGCCAGGAAGGCAACACATCCTTTCTGCAAACACTTTCACGCTTTCAGGCAGCTGATAATTCTTAACGGCGTATCGTGCTTTTCGCCATGTACCACAATTGTTTCGCCATCTTCGGTCAAGATACGAACAACCTTTTCGTGACAAACTATTTCAGCCTTGTTGCCTGATAACCAATCCATTCCTACCACCACGTCGAAGCTTCCCAACTGGACTGGTAGTAGATCCAGAGCAAACTCACGCTCTCCTAATTCGATCACACAGCCTCTGATAACTTCATTGGCTTCTACTAACTTCCCATTAGCCAATTTGATTGAGTAGGGGATATCTAACTTACTAGCGGCTAAACCAAGCATATTCTTAAAGTCTAACGATACGAAGCTATAATCGGCACCATTATCAAATAAAACGGATGCATAGCGTTGGTTTACAGGGAACGTACCAGTAACGACATTGGGGTCCTGACGCGCTTCCCTCGCTTCGATATGGAATACTCTTCCACGGGCTTGGTTCAACTCTGGGCAGTTCCTCTTAAAATGCCCAATATCACCACAGTTAAAGCATCCAAGTCTTTGCCCGTTTCCACCTCCATTTCCAGCTTGGTTGTTGTTTTGGTTATGATTCACGGCGCCCGCTTGATTAGCATTGTTGCCTCGATTCCCATTACCTCCATTGTTTCCTTGTGGGCGATTCCCAATACCGCCACGATTATTATTTCTATTCCCAAATCCTCCTTGGCCTCCCCGGCCAGCACTAGCCCAACAAGAATCCTTCAAGTGACCAGTCTTTCCACAAGCTCCGCATACTTTTGGCCCGCATCGGCCAGAATGGTGACGCTGGCAGGTGTTGCACTTGGGCTGGGTGCCCACATATCCCTTTCCTTTCTTCCCACTACCAGCTGTAACCTGAGCTGGCGCGTTTGGCTCTCCTTTCTTAACAACCACACTGGCGCCCTGCTTGAAGTTCGAGAACTTCCGTTTGTTACCTCCTGATGACTCGACGTGAGTCTCTTTCTTCTTAGGCTCAGCATCATCGAACTTGTTCAGGCGAATAGCCTCCTCTGTGAGAGCCACGCTCAATTCGATTGCCTCAGTAATTGTCGCAGGCTTGGATGAGGTCACCATGCTTATGATTTGAGGAGCTAATCCCCAAATGAAACGTTCAATCCGCTTGAACTCCGGAGTGACCATGTAGGGTACCACATGCGATAAGTCATGGAACCTCTGAACGTATTCTACGATCTTTGGACCTTCCATTTTCAAATGCCAGAACTCAGTTTCCAATCTTTGGATTTCCGCGCGAGAGCAGTACTTTTTGCGCATAAGTTCCTTCAGTTCGGTCCAGGTTAGCGCGTAGGCAGCAGCTTCACCAAGTGTCTGTACTTGCAAATTCCACCAAGATAGGGCTCCATCCAAAAATAGGCCCGAGATATAGGTGACTTGCTGATCTAGTGCGCATTTGCTCATGTGAAGAACAGATTCAGTTTTCTCAGCCCAACGAACAAAGGCGACAGCACCTCCCGTGCCATCAAAGTTGACCGGTTTGCAGTCTAGAAACTGCTTGTAGGTGCACCATGCACATACATTTAACATGTGAACGGCATTAGCATCTTTGCTATAGATATCCAATTAGGTCATGGTATGTCTAAATGACTTAGTATTACCATGAGGTGGATTGTTGTTGCCATTGTTGTTTGAGCTGCTTCCGTTGGGTCCTCCTTGCGAGGCGGCGTATTGTGCGATGGCAGCAGCGATGACTTGTTGGAGTTCTGCCTCATTGGTAGGCATCGGCGTTGGACGTTTAGGCGGCATCTTCTAAAAGATGTGTTTACGTTGGTCAGGCCATAGTAAAGATCCCATGTTATAATACATAAGTCAGGTCATAATATAGCGTACGTATATAATGATAGTAACATCTCATGTTATAATCATATCAATCACACAGCATCCCATGTCACAAACATCAATCACACAACATCCCATGTCATAGAATATAAATAACCAAATCAAGCATCAAATATGATGAGAATACTGCGATTTCCATATATTGAGACCACATAGTAAGCGTACAAGTACATCACAGTGTCATACAACATCAGTCGACTAAGGGCTACATCGCCCTAGTCCAAAAACTATATCAAATCAGTGTCAATACATCAAATACATGTCAATAAAAGTCAGAATCATAATGTAGTCTCCAAAAATGCTGTGCAGTCAAAAGCAATCGCCGTCTTCTCACCAGCGTCTACCCATACGGTACTGAAGAGCTCTACACGGATGGCGGTGGAGGAGGGGGAAAGTGAGGGTAGAACAAACGACGCAACTGGAGCCAGTCCTCCTCCATGGCTCTCTGGGTACGCAACCAAGAAGCAACCTGCTGCTCAAGTGCCAAAAGGCATGCAGCATAGTCTGGTGGTAAAGGTCGAGAGGGCTGCAAAGGAGAATGGGTCCGACCCTGGCACTGACACGGCGGCGGCCGGGCTCTCTCAAGCTCCTGGATGCGCTGCGTGTGTGCCTCGTGCTGGGCGACAAAAGACATCAGAACGTCCTCAATAGTATACCCCATATGGAAAGAATGGTAGGGGTCGGTCGGTGGCATAACAGAAGGTGACGACCAGAGAAACGGCTCACTGGTGGGATCAAAAGGTGCCACATAAAATGGAGAAACAGGGGGAAAAGTAGCAGACGGTGGTATAGCAGGGATAGATACCGGTACATGTCCAAAAGGGTGAGTCGAAGAACCCTCTCCAGGTCGCGCTGGAGGTGTAAACCGAGGAAATGAAAAGGAGGTATCAATGTGACGGGTATCAGTGATCTGAGGGGGAATAGGTGGAACCTCATCATCAGCAGGAATCCACCCATGCTGGGCGTGCTCATCTCGTGGGTCAATCTGTGCCTCAAAAAGTTCACGATCAAACTGAACTGGCATAGGATCATGGTGAGGTGCAACAAGAGGGTCAACTGGTGCATCAGCAATAAGTGGGGGATCAACATGATCAGCAGCAAAGACATGATCGCCCTCCAACAACGGAGCATCCACTGGGTGATCATCAATAGGTGGGTCAGCAATGACAGGCTCAATAATAGGTGCGTCAGCATGAACTGGGTCGTGCTCAAACGCAGGGTCAGGAGCAGGGTCCAGTGGCTGCTCGGGATCATCAAAGGCCATCTCAAAATCAAACTCAGGGTCGATGGGATCAACTGGGTCGACTGGATCCTCCATAGGCTGATCCATGGGTATAAACTCTATATCCTCGTCTGGGTCGAATCCTGTGGGAAAGACAGGATCGGAATCCTCCACCTCCTCGTGGTCGAAAGCAAAACTAGGAATAGGGGCAACAGAGGATGCCTGGTCGGGATCTGATCCATGTGAGAAGTGTTGCGCACTCTGGGTGTGTGAAGGTGCGAAGGCCACAGACTCGAAAGAGTCTGGGACCGGAGAGTGAGCAGGTGACTCCTCAGTGGGAGCATCTGCGATCAACAAAATATCACCAGCAGCAAGAAGGGCCTCGCCCTGAACCTCATCCTCTAAGGGCTCATCATCATACAGATCGACGTCGCCATCATTGTCGGCGTCGAGAAGCAAATCGTAAGCAGGATATGAAGCAAGTGGTATGGGTGCAGGGATCTCTACAAGTGGTAGGTCCCCGGCCAAAGGGCCATCAGCGAGCTCATCAGCACCATCAGGTAAAGCAAAGGGCTGAAAGTCGTCCTCGTCCGTGCTAGTAACGTCGGATGTGTGGACCTCATGCTCTGATGACTCTAGGTCATCTGATACTATAGGTCTAGGTCCTGTGGTGTCTGAGTCACCTGTGCCAGAGGTGTCCATGGTGTCTGTAACATAAACACAAACATGCACAAACAGTCAATCATACAATCAAATAATCACATAAGTCACCAAGTAAGCATTCAAATAATTCTCCTAGTCCCACTAGCCTCCCAGCCTCTCAGACTGCTCTTCCTAGTCCCACTAGCCAATTCTCCTAGTCCCACTAGCCAATTCTCCTAGTCCCACTAGCCAATTCTCCCAGCCTCTCAGACTGTTCTTCCTAGTCCCACTAGCCAATTCTCCTAGTCCCACTAGCCAATTCTCCCAGCCTCTCGACTGCTCTTCCTAGTCCCACTAGCCAATTACCTCGGCCTCCCAGACCGAGCCTCAGCCTCCCAGACTGAGCCTATAAATAATAAATAAAATGTGCTCAACATTTGTTTATAAAAAGTTTTGGATCTGGACTTAAGTGGTATGCAGTAAAAATGTTTTCGTGACAGCCCTAGTGATCATAGTCTAGACTCGAGAAAGAACCCTAGTTCGCTATGATCAGAGCTCTGATACCAAGCTGTCACACCCTGGCTTTGCGGAAGCGTGGTTATTTTGGTGTGACTTCTTAATACCATAGCTTAACCATAACAAAGCTATATGAAATAAAACCATGCAAGATCATCCATTTAATTAAGTTTTAAAAACCAAATACAACAACATTGTCTCAACGGAAACACATCCTAACGACATTGTTCAACAAACACAAACATCAACATGACATAAACACAGTTTAAGGACTGTGACTTGTCCAGGAAAGAGTCACATTCCCCAAACCCGGATGACCTCGTAACTAGTGCGGGCGGGAAAACGTGTCATACCGCGCCAGATCCTTTAATTCCCTGAAATACATGTAAGTTGAAAAATCAACAATAATGTTGAGCGAGTTCATGTGTAAGTGAGTAAATAAACCTTTGTATATATAAAAAAATCCTGGTATGTAGCAAATAAGGAAAAAGAGATCACCAATGGTTTGCAAGGCCATTGATATGTGTGAAGTGCAAGTAGGAAGACTCAAACCTAGCAGATTTTGCGTTGGGTACAAAGTCACCACCTGGTCCATTAGGCGGGCTCAGGGGTTGGGCTCGCTACACCCAGATAGATCTACCGCTTACGTCCCTCGGTCCTACAATGAGGATTAATGGCCTCCAGTTCCCGCCTACCCACTCACATGATCTAAGTAGTAACCCTCCTTATGCTAACCATACCATGTATAAAGTACTCGTAATCATAGTAACATGTATTTCACCCCCGCAGTTTAGAAAACTGAAAACAGTTAAGAGAAAAGGGGGACATGAACTCACAGTGGTGCGTCTCTACCAAGTATGTCTCCTGATCAAGTAGCTGTGTGACGACCTACACGTACTAATTCTATTAGACGGACGGCCGTGCCTTAGCTTTATGGTTTAAGTTTTTGGGAAATAGTTAGACAACTATTTCGTGTTTACATTTGGTAAATACTTGGTAATCATTTTCCTTCCCAATGATGGGGGATTTAATACATGTGTGCTCGTATAATTTCGAAATATATTATTAAGTCTCACTTAAAATATATTTTATTTCTATCTCCAAAATATAAATATTCTTCTCAAAAATATTATATTTTCTATTACATAAATTTTCCCAAAATAATACCTTGACAAAAAAAATACGCGTTAAGTCATGTTTTCTTAAAATGCGTAAGTTACGTTTTAATGATCGAGTGGTAATAATAGTTACCGGTGTAACTTATATATTTATCGTAGAGGCGTTCGTATTATTTTGGATCCATTAACATTCGATAGTATTATTTTTACCCTAAAAATAATACTAGTATTTTCACAAAATAATCATAAACACATATCAAGTGACTTTATGAAAAATATATACTAAATATATATTTACCAAGTTTTATTTTGTGAAATCCCACCTCCGATGTTTTGTAAATAAAGTCGTGGCGAAACTTATATTTTGAAAACATGTCGAGAAGTATCTCTAACACTTATGGTGAAAATAATTCTAAGTGTTAGGTTTTTAGAAAAATTTCGCCAGAGTTTCCTCTGTAACTGGAGGTGGCCACGCTTTCAAGCGTATCATTTTCTTTTATAAACCAAATCAACTATCTTTTCATTCAATCAAAACAATGTCCAAAACAACAAACTAGTAAATAAATATGTATATCGCATAAATTACATGAACTTGTGGTTTATCTAAAATATGAAGTAAATCCCATTACTTTTAGTGGATCTTTTGTATAAATCCATCCGGTTCCGTAAAAGTCTCGTTTTTAAAGAAATTCCATCTTTACAACTTCTTGTAAAATTTGACAAAACTAGTTCTTTGTCGAAACTTAGTGTTACACAAGTATTTACACACTTGTGTGTTTGCTAAAATCATTCTTGTTTATGAAAGATCCGTCTTTAAAAGTATGTTTTCTCTTGACACGAGGTCCTTTGAAAATACCGCTTGTAGATCCGTAGATCTACTAGTTTTAAACACTATTTTGTAAGTAAAATCGTTTTTAAACAAGTTCATGATTCGTGTGTGGTAGAGTTCATCCTTTAACCCTTGTTACTTCCAAAACAACCTTATGTCATGATCCATGATCATGACCAACCCGGGTTAAACGATGATCCGAGCTACCACAACATAGATCGGGTCCAAATAACTACACAAATCAAATACTACAAGATTTACACAACATACAAGCTTTTAACCATTACTTTTAGCATTTGTAGTAGACTTTTATGCTTCATCTTGTATGTTTGCGACTTTTAACCGTTACATATCATTTTAACCACTTTAAAATAGTTCGGGAAGGTGATTTAAGCAACTTACTACTAGCTCGAGGCTAGGGAAGATTCTAGTCGCAAAATGAGTGGATAAAAGCAATGTAGTGAGGTCCTTCGTGTTCCGAATGCACCGAGCTTCCTTATGTGAGATCCTTAACACTTGTATGAGCTTGGAATAGCTTGAACAAAATCGAAAATGATGGATGGATGGTGGGTGGTTCTCGGCCGAAACCTCCAAGAGAGGGAGAGAAAGAGTTGATTCTTGTTTAGTGGTGTGAAGGTTATGTTATGTTAAGTGTAGATCTTATAGGCAAAGTCATGCACAATTAACCAATGGATCAAGTGTCTAATAGATATTAGACAAAGTTGATTATTTTAATCAAATATAGGACAAGGGTGTCCCCTTGGGGACCGAATTCGTAAAGGGGGGGGGGGGGGTCTCCTAGTTCAAATCCAACCAAAAGTTAAGTATGTAGTTAGGTTAATCTAGTTAGTTAAGTGATTAACCCGGTTACTAGTGTGTCATGCGTTATGGCGTGGGTTAGGGTATTCAGGGACCCTAACTGGCTCAGAAAAAGATAAACAATGTAAATGGCAATATTTTTATGTTCCGGGTGTAGTCCGGTTGTTCGGTTGGATAGAGATCCGTTAAAGTGCTTAACAAAGCTTTAAAGTGTCGTTATAATTATTTTTAGTGGCACAACTTATTCCTGACACTTTGGAAGGTGTCTAGTAATATTTTTCTCATGTTTAGGCACTTTATTAGTTAGCTAAAAGCTGGATTTGTTTATTAAAGTGCTGAGTTTCCGTGCTTAGAGCACGTTTTAGGCACATCCGGTCACTGTAACTTATTCCTAGAGACGCAGTTCTACAACCCTTGTATCCCTACACTCACCACTAGTGTAGTAAAATATTTCTGGCTCATACAAGCCTTAGAGGCAGTGTCTGCCTGATGCTGGCTTTATCAGCATGTTCAATAGGTTATCCGTTTATAGTGCTACTGTGCTTTTTGTGCATCATGTTTGTCACTAAGGTTCAGCATGTAAATAATGTAGTGACGGTAAGTAAAGTATGATGCAGGTATATGCATGTATCAGAAATCAAGTAGCAGTTCATCAGTAAATTCAAACAAGCACAGTAATTAAGTAGTAATTAATTACTAATTAAGTCGTACGGATACCTGGTTTAGTGAGGGTTGTCACAAGAAATACGTAGCTTCCTAGGTTTAGCAGGATACTATAGGCGATTCATTGAAAACTTCTCAAGGATTGCTGCACCCCTGACTTCGCTGACACGTAAGAAGATTAAGTTTGATTGGGGTCCTAAGCAGCAGGAATCCTTTGATATTTTGAAACAAAAGTTGAGCAATGCTCCAGTACTGACATTGCCTGATGGAATAGAGGAGTTTGTAGTTTATTGTGATGCATCACACACCGGGATGGGTTGTGTGCTTATGCAGAAAGGCAAAGTCATTGCTTATGCTTCACGCCAGTTAAAGGTGCACGAAAAGAATTACACCACCCATGACTTGGAATTGGGTGCCGTTGTATTCGCACTAAAACTGTGGAGGCACTACTTATATGGAATCAAATGTGTGATCTATTCTGATCACAAGAGCCTTCAACATCTGTTCAATCAGAAGGAGTTGAACATGAGGCAACGCCGTTGTATGGAAACTCTGAATGATTATGATTGTGAAATAAGATACCATCCTGGCAATGCGAATGTAGTCGCCGATGCCTTGAGTCGAAAGGAGAAAGTGAAACCCATCCGAATCAATGCCAAGCGCATGGAAATAAAGAACAATTTGATTGAAAGGTTGTTAGCTGCACAGAAGGAAGCTGTGTTGGAAGCTAACTATCCTAACGAAAAGCTAGGGGTAACTGAGGAGCAGTTAACACTTAGCAAGGACGGAATATTAAGATTGAATGGGCGAATATGGGTTCCAATTTATGGAGGACTTCGAGATGTTATCCTCCAGGAAGCCCATAGTTCCAAATACGCTGTTCATCCTGGAGCAGATAAGATGTACCAGGATCTAAAGGCAAATTATTGGTGGATAGGCTTGAAAAAGTCTGTAGCCACTCATGTAGCTAAATGCTTAACATGTGCGCAAGTCAAAGCCGAGCATCAGAAACCGTCAGGTTTGCTACAACAGCCTGAACTTCCTACGTGGAAGTGGGAAATGGTGAGGATGGATTTTATTACCAAGTTACCTAAGACCAGGAAAGGAAATGATACGATATGGGTTATAGTTAACAGACTGACTAAGTCAGCTCATTTCCTACCCATCAAGGAGACTTATAGCTCCGACATGTTAGCCCAATTATACGTGGATAAGATTGTAGCCTTACATGGCATACCTGTGGCTATTATCTCGGATAGAGATACTAGGTACACGTCGCATTTTTGGAAAAGCTTCCAACAATCTTTGGGCACACGTTTGAACTTTAGTACGGCTTACCATCCTCAGACAGACGGTCAGAGTGAGCGTACTATTCAAACGTTGGAAGACATGCTTCGCGCATGTGCAATTAACTTGGGTGGTAGCTGGGATAAGCACCTACCATTAGTCGAATTCTCCTACAACAATAGCTACCATACCAGCATTAAGGCTGCGCCTTTTGAGGCATTATACGGTAGAAAGTGTAGATCACCCATTTGTTGGGCAGAAGTTGGAGATGTCCAGTTATCAGGACCAGAGATCGTGTTCGAAACAACGGACAAGATTGTCCAGATTCGTGACCGTCTCAAAGCTGCCCGGGATAGGCAGAAGAGTTTCGCTGATCCCAAGCGTAAGGATTTTCACTTCGAAGTAGGTGACAAAGTCCTACTTAAAGTATCACCCTGGAAAGGAGTGATGCGATTTGGTAAGAAAGGCAAGCTAAGCCCGAGATACATAGGACCTTTCGAGGTTATCGAACGTGTTGGGTCAGTTGCCTATAAGTTAAACTTACCTGAAGAGCTCAGTAGTATACACAATGTGTTCCACATCTGCAATCTGAAGAAGTGTTTCGCTGACGAATCACTAGTCATACCCCATACAGATGTGCATATAGATGAGAGCTTGAAATTTGTGGAAAAACCATTGTCGATCGAGGATCGACAGGTTAAGAAGCTTCGAAGGAAGCATGTACCGATTGTAAAGGTCAAATGGGATGCCCGTAGAGGTCCCGAGTATACGTGGGAGGTTGAGTCCACGATGAAAGAAAAGTACCCTTATCTGTTTCAGTAAATCTCGAGGTCGAGATTTCTTTTAAGGGGGTGAGGATGTAACACCTCAAAAATTTACGTCCAATAATGTCTTGACACGTGTCATAACCTTTGAACGTGTGAAAGAATGTTCTTGAAGGACTAAAGTTGACAAACAATGAAACTGTGTAGATATAAGGGTTCAAAGTGGCAACAATGAATAATTATACTTTATAATCACCCTACATAATGTTTATAACCTTAAACGAATGGATCATGGATCATACGAAGCGAATTGTGAAAGAAAGTGAGAGATTACAAACTACAGGGGTTAAATGTGTCAACATGTTAAGATATACCTCTGAGTGACCTTTTAGCAAACCCGAAGCCTTGTAACGATTAATTATGCTCACTAGAATGTACCATAAAAATTTCACCAAGTTTCGTTACCGTATGAGAAAGTTGTGATAAAATTCGTGTGTGAGGGTTAGAATCGTTAACATTGAAATTTAGGGCTTTTCGGGTGATCACAAAATTACCCGAGGACTTAACAAAGATGGTATAAGCCCTAAAGCCCCCATATGTCAATAATGAAGCCTCATAATGCAAGAATTGTAGTGAAAACGACCTTTCGGGGGACCAAGGACCAAAGTGCAATACAAGAAAACATGTTTAACCTGATCAGAAGGGCCATGCGGCCCGCCTACGATATAACAAAGTCTCAAGCGGGCCGCTTGAGACTGCCAGATGCAGAAAAAACTCACAGGTGGCTGTTCCAGCCTTCTAACCGACTTAAACCTCAGGATTTCGATTCTATGGGCTGCCTAAAGTGGTTTATAGCCTATAGAAGACACATGTTCACATCTTGGATCATCCTAGACTTGCTTGGCAACAATCTAAGGTGATTACAAACACTAGATAAGGCCTCATTTTGTCAACTTTGTGTTCATCCATTCCCATTCATCATCTGAACGTTTCTGGAGCATAAGGACCATTCTCAAGCATCCTAAATCGATCATTAGA